>JAOTQJ010160739.1:0-70939 GCA_025642045.1 Solanum sejunctum | reverse complement strand
TTATTAATTTATTTTTATATACTAAAATTGATAAATCCTATTATTTATTTTAAATAAATATGGGATAAGTGGTAGAGAATATTACCTAAACTATCAATTTAACCCACTAATTGATTTAATTATCTAAAATTACCTCTGAACCAAATAATGAAAATTATCGAATAGTCCAAAATATTCTTTAAAAAGTTTACAAGATAAATCTTTTATAACATACGAAACTTTATATCTCAAAATGAATTAATGGGTCATTACATCAGATACCAGTTTACCCACCGCTCATCTGTGAACAATCAAAAGAAGGAGAAGGAAGAACAACTGACATTACCAAAAGCTTGTTATGATCTTCTGAAGTCAGTGTTCACCTCTCCATTTAAGCTTGTCCTCAAAATCATCCATCACAACCAACTACTATGAATTGAACTTTTGAATCAAATTTTGACAGACTTACAATTAAAATAAATTTCAAGTCGTAGACTAACTCATGAGTCCAATCAAAACTAAAACTCGCTCGATCATAGCACATCCATATGGAAAAATCTTTGCTCACATAATCACGAGAATATTCTGAAGCAATAATATCACCAACAATCAGAAATGAACCTGAATCAACCATCTCTCACTCTATAATGCCACAACCATCATAGATCTTGTCAAGATTTCATTCTTACAATCAACCCTTCTCACAAGATTAAGTTATAAAATGTGATCTTTAGACATTGGATACTCAGCAGAGAAAATTTGAACTTAATAAGCGATAAATTCAAACATATAGAACCACTAACAACACTATCAAAATAATAGATCAATACCAGTGACTGTAAACAACCTTTAAGAGCCATAGAGCTAGACTCAATAGGCCCCACATTTCAATCATATCCTTTAACCAATAACTCATGATACCTTTTTTCTTATACTCTAAACAAAAACTTTAATAACACCCTTCCTTAGGTCATTTAATAGTTAAAAGTAACTAATTTTACAATCCAAATCATGCATAAGTCCTTTCAAATGTTCAACATCCAATACAACTCGATCACTTCATACTTTACAAATTTATGTCTTGACAAAATATACTACCATGAATATAGACTAACTGGGAAGAACTTGAATTCTAACACCAATCATATAACTCAATTCCCCTTATCTGTCAACATTACTTCATACTATGAAGATCTTAATGAATTCATATATCTTAACTTATTATTGATCGCCTAATTATTGACCTTATCATATCCTTTATAAAAATTTTAATGTACTAATTACCATACTGAAAATCACAAAAAGAGCTTATCCATACATTCAAGCCACACATTTGTGATTTTTGTAAAAAAAAATTTCAAATATTACCCAATAGTTTCATAACATAGATCAATAATACGTAATATCATCACTATAATCAAGGCAAAGTAAATGGAATCACGTGTCTCTGAATTTAATTATTTGATCATATATATAGTCAATCAGACCGTAAAACTATGTAACTTGATCAATGAATTTAATTGCCAATGATAACAAACTAAGCCTTCCAAACTTGCACGCATGCTAAAATAATACTACCTCCATGTGAATGTATAAGAAACTTCCCTTTTGGATCAACCCCAAATGTTTGAATTGATTCAATTTAGTGACAACTTCCACAACATCAAGAACGAAAATTGATCAAGTATTAAAAATTTTGAACTTCAATGTGGTGTTATTTTCTATATTAGACTAACTTTCCAATCAGTATTGCAATATTTTCTTTTGTTATTATTATAGACGCAGAGCAATCCCTCTTTGTAGGTGTAAAATCTCCTACCATACACCAAGGAAAATGACATTAATTATTTTTTTCCTCCATCAAGAACACACCTAACCCATCCCCACAATCTATAAAATTATCGAGATTATATATAAATATTTTTAGAATAGAATATTTTACTTACATATCGAACAAAAAAAACATAAGTTAGACTCCCTACCAAGCAATGGCTTTTCAAGCATGGTGAACTAAAACACCCAAGAAACATCCAACAAATCCTTCACCCAATTTCACAGAATAAGGGTGCTTCCAACAAGCCTTTAATAACAATATACCCAGTATAATTTCACAAATAGATTTGGAGAGTGTAGTGTCTATGCAACTTTACTCTTATATAGAGAAACTATTTTTGAAAGACTTTAATAGCACTTGTCAAAATATTTCACTTCTGAACTCTTAAATAGTACTTCTACCAAAAGAAACATGTGACAACAAATTTGTCAATCCTCTACCAATGCAAAACCTTGCTATTAATACCAACTTCCACAACTAACAATCTATTGAACTCCAACCCTTTTTCAAAGAAACACCAAAACTTAGCAATGGTTCTAATACCCCTGAACTAGTTAGAAGTAAATTTAATGTCATTTGTTCGGTCACATAGCATCTACAATGTTTTACAACATAATAAGAGCATGTGAAATGCTCAACTACGACTGTCTCCACTACCTACATCTACGTCACTACCATCAGCTCTTCATTTTCTCCTCCTTTCATTTCAGAAAATCAACTGAAAATCTTTCAAACTTGACCTCCAAAACATCAACTGAAGTCCAACCAACACATCCAACTTTCTAAGATGCATCTATTTTCAATTTTCATTGCAAAAAACAAAAAACAAAATCTCCTTCAATAATGGCATTTTCCAGTTATTAAAATCCTCTTTTATTTGATAATTGTTGTTCAAAAAGGTTGCCTTTTTGCTAGATAATATCTTCTTTGCAATTTAAAGTTTAATAGAGAAAGTGAAATCATAATTGGATAGAGATAGATGAGGTTCAGAAACTCTACTGAAGCAAATTACCAGAGTAAAATTGTTGTTGACTTCAATTTTTGTGAAAAGGAAAACATTATTGGCGTGTGCCATACATCACTTCAAATAACTACAATAAGTGGTTCACATTCACTGTACTTGTAACATCACACTTCTTTCAAGTCAATATCTTAATTTCTCACTTATGCTATGTCAAGCCTACTAGAGTAATTCTCCAAGTAATAGTATCACTTTCGTCATGCTATTCTTCTTTTCATAATACTCACCTAAAGTTCAAGCTTAAGATCTAGTGATAAACATGTACATCCATACTCTTTGCATACTATACTAACTTTAAGATATTAGATAAAACCAAGAAATGTTAAAATTACTAGATCTCATGATAAGAAATCTACTATTATCTCATGGTATTTCTAAGTATAGTCTATTATCACACTCTCTTTCATAAGTTATGTAGTATCCATCTTATCCATTACATCTCCTTACCTAGCTAAGTTAATAACTCTATAAATATCATGTGGCTCATCTTTCAAAATCATGAGCCTAGTTTAGATCTTCCACCTTATGCCTTTTAAATTTTTCAATCTATCACACACTCACCAAAAGGAGTAAAAACACAAATAGGCCTATCAAATAGGTCATAGTACAAATCAAGTCAATCAGCAAAAGAAAAAGATACATATGAAAAAGTGGATCCAAAATCAAATAATATAAATAGCCATGTGATTAAACACCAAAAGAGTTCATGTGATAACAACATCAGATGCCTCTACCTCTGCTATCCTAAGGAAAGCATAGCAATGTTCTTTGTCACCCATCTAATCATTGCCCCTATCAATTCATGCTCCAGTAGTTCCAACCCATTTGACACCTTGACCAAAATAGTGACCATCATGATTTTAGACACTGCGCCTCCTAAAAATAGACCCCTCCAAAGCTACCTCTCCCTCTATACTCTTCTTAAATATCTCATCGGTTGTTGTAGTGGTAAATGTTATTTTCCTAACTAGCCTAGATGCCTAATATCTATCCTTAGTGGACTTTCTCATGTGACCTCTACCATATGTTGGCATCTCCTTGGAGTTGGCATGTCACGAACTCAACACTAAATCTCTTTATTATATTTATCTTATGAAGCAACTCATGACAATTGGACAAGAAAAATCATAAACATCGTCATATTTAATATCCCTAAAGAATAAGACCAACTTTAAGAGATTAGTGAAGAGATCATTTTAGCTACCAATCATTAAAGGCTCATACTCAATTGGGAAAACACGTGTGTCTCCAAAGATGGATTCATATGAGTAACCTACCATAATAGTTGCATATTTCTCTAGTCTAACTATTGAGAAAGAGAGTGAAGAAGACCAGATACCAATTGGAATTACCCAGATACCAATTGGAATTACCCAGATACCACTTGGATTCAAGTAATAGCTAGCACAAAAGAAATAAAGAAGGGAGTTTTCCTAAGGTCCTATAGCCTCTCAAAGAAAAGCAAGGGTGTCCCCATACCATTTCGTAAGATACTACTATACCTAAATGAGTTGTGAGTGTCACCCACACATACCCTCCTTGGTGGACTAACCAACATACACATCCCAATCTATATTAGTAGGAAATAACCAAAAATCACTAAATTTATTACTTAAATTTCCCCAAAATTTGAAAGTCATCACATTAAGGGCACTAATCTCAAAATAATATCAACACCAAAGTAAATGAATAAACTAGTTTATGTCCAAACGCTAAGGATATTATTCCATGACCAAAAGATTCTGACAGGAGCTTGAAGGATAGCTCACCCTAGTATCCGATGTGCTGGAGATTGTCTAGAGCTGAGCGCTAGTCGATGTCACTAGAATACTCGTTGTTCTCTATAAAAGTAAAATAAGAAAAATACAAGTAGGGGTCAGTATGGACAATATATACTAAGTAAGCATCATTGACCGACTCAAAATAGAAATCAATATGTATAAAGTAATATCAAAAAATCATCTATAACACTAAGCAATGGCAAGAAACAAATAACAAGTATATTTGACAACACAATGAAACAAATATATAATTTGTCAAAAATATCAAGAACATTCATGAGGACTCAAGTCTCTACACCATGTTTCTTTTGGGAGATAGATTCTTTGAGATTGAGTATATTAAATTATTTTCATAGATTTTTCTTTAATATTATCGTTCTAGAACACGAAACCCAATAAAATATATATCACGTCGAAACATGAAACCTAATCACATAATATTGGGTAGGAATGTGACACCTGTGTGAGACCCCGTATTTCTCGTCTTTGATAATATATATAGTGTTGCATGTTATATAATATATGTGTGATTTACCATAGAACCTAATCATAATAAAGCTGCAATATCAAGGACTTAAAGTTTTAAGTCAAAGGAATCCCCTAAATACACATTCAGGATTAAAGAAATAGCCGGAGTTACACCTCGCCATTTTCCGAAGGCACTAAGAATGTACAATTTGGTAGTAGTTTATTTTTAAAGGGTATTTTAATAGTAAAAAATTCATACACTAAGTTTTGCGATCAAGGCAGTGGCAGATAAAGATTGGCCAAAATTACCGTGAGTTTCATTAAGAAATCTTTCTTAAATTTGGGTCAGATTTCTCAGATCATATTTCCCCAAATATAAGGAGTTAGAAGGTCCATGACCTAAAATTGAAGATCTATGAGTCTAGTTTGCAACTCACAAAATCGCGCATCAATTCAACTTCAGAATAAAAAGTTATGACAGTTTTACCGTGACTGCACGAGCAGAAAATGAGTCTTGGGTCGGATCAGGTTAAGCCCAACTTTATGTCGACTAATTTGAACTTTAAAGCTAAAAATATCTTTTAACAAAAAATAGTAAGAAATTGAAGATAATGCTCCTGCAAGTTCCCTAAGTGATTTCGGTAATTTTTTCGCATTTTTACCATTAAAATTCATCCTCGTGCCTAGAAATATGTGCCATATGCTTTGCTATATTTCCTCCATTACTATTAGCTATGTTTGGAGCTATTTTAGAAGGTATAGATTCAGTGTTTTTGCTAGTGATTCTAGTTTTGAAGTTTTTTTGTTCAGGTGATAACCTTGAGGCTCTTTTACAATAAGTTTTTATAAAATATTACGGACTTTTCCTAGCATAAATATTATCTGTCAAAACAACCAATTAATACTCAATCATGGACTATTTCTAGGTGGCTATAAATTTTAGATATATAGTAGTTACGATGTTTAGGATGTAAGGAATAACTTTCATGAAGAACCTTTGGGCAATTGACGTTCATTGGAGAAGTATGCTCCAGCTAAGCTCCGTCCCTTTTGTAGAACGAAATCTAGGAAATTCCCAAATGTCAAATGCGATATTTTTCATTTTATTGCTAGAAAATCTTTCTGTAAAAGGCATTGGGATTACAGCTGAATTATTTTCATAATGATAGTAGGTTGGGTTCCATTCGTTCGCTTAAACTGGACATTCAATATCTATGTTTCAATTGATCGATTTTCTTGACTACCTATCCATATATTTGAGGTGATGCTCTTCTTGGTGTAGTGTCACAAAAATAAAGGCAGATTATGAGGGGAATGTAGTATAACCAATCCTTTGTCCATACTAAAACCATATTTGAAGAACTTAGCAAGTAACCCATTGATTTCTAATAATCACCACTATTATGATCCTATTTAAAGTACTAAGGTACTTGATTTATTTTAAATGCTTTCTTTTACTATTTCACATGGAACCAAGTATAAGCATTATGTCAAGCACCTTTATGAACATTTTCAGAATTAAGTCCTTACTCTAAATATTGAGTTAAGTTGTTAAACTCATTCAAGACATATAAGATCCCATGAGTCATGTGTATATGCTATGACAATGATTATGATGTTATGAGAATAAGTGTACCAATGAGCCAAGATTGGCTAACTTCTTACTATGGCCTACTATGTGCATTCAATATTCATATCATACATTGCACACTATGTATGGACTTCAAGCTATAATCAGAGGTATGGGCCTATTTAACCAAATCATTATATATATTTATAAGGTATAGATGGCCATAGGTTGGCAAATATAATGTTTGTTAGCCACTAAAAAGGACCACCATTGCTAGCATTTGGTTGGGTATGTCTTGTATTTGTGTCTATGTATATATATTCACGACATGCGATTACTCAAGCATACCATGCATATTTAATCACTAGGAGACTGCGTGTTGGGCATGAAGGTAATCAAAGTTTTGCTTACAGATGGTAATTATATAACCCCTTTTTACTATAGTTATCTATGATTTTACATCCTGCCTTATATACTAATACATGTCTATTCATACTGACATCTTGTTGCCTGGGGATGCTTTATTTTATTTCGTGCATGCAGATTCAAGTAGGGATTTTGATTAATCCCTCCACTAGGAGCCCAGTTCATGTGTGAGTTGGTATGTTCCACCTCTTTCTAGAGCTTTCACAATATGCTTACTTTTTGTTATACAGTTGGGTATAGTCAGGGCCCTATCGGGGCAGTGTTAGTGAAACTCTTAGAGGCTATTCTGTACATGTTATTTTGGGCTAGTTCTTTAGCACCATTCGGTATCAAGTCATAGGATTGACATGTATATATAGCGTGTGCCTGTACCTCTATTGTTACAGTATTATTGGTTAGCTAGTACTATATTATTTTTTTAACTATCTTGGTGTACATGATTTACTTTTGACTAGGCAATGACCTCAATGGTCCATCCTTAATTTTTCAGACATTATGCTGCTCAAAATTTTGGCCCCTAGCTTTAATAGTTTACTGTCTTACTCGGCCAATAATGGTATCGATTGCCTGTCGCACTTCCCCTCTTTTTGGGGTGTGAAAAACATGGTATCATAGTATGTTGTATCTCAGGGAGTCCACAATATCATGTTTAGTAGAGTCTTGCTTATGGTTGTATTGTGTACCACACTTATAATCAGGAAGGCTATGAGGTATTTAGAGATGTTTACATTTCTTTCACTTAATAGATCTACTATAGATAAAGCTATAGGAATATATAAAATCTAAATTATGCTATAATCTTTTTATTTAATGGTCTGCCTACACTCTAGAGATGGCACAACATAATATAGGTATGGATCCAAGAGAAGGTACCAATCATTCCTTGCTAGGTTCGGGGGATATAATTCTCACGGAGACACACAGTAAGTCTCTAGTACCGATAGTACTAGATTCACCTGTATCTATAGATGCACAAGGAGATCCAGTATGCCTAGCCCCCTAGAGACTAGGGAGCACTACATAAGGAAGGCAGTTCCGATATAGAGTAGGATAGTTTCTATTCATGAGAAACAACTATAGGTGAAAGCGAACGACACAAGACATCAAATAGAAAACTCAAAGGTACAAGAGTTCCTTCACTTGGCCTCTTGATGTGCTACCAAAATATAGCACTTCTGATGCTTAAAACATGGAATTTTATATGTTCTCAATGTGATGTTAGTTGATTTTATATACTTTCATGTTTATAATTGCAGAATTACAAGTTGATCTTGATTTTGGAAAAAATGCAGAAGTTGCTAGTTTTTGCTATTATACGAGATGCTTTACAGGTCATAGGGTGGTTTTGTGAATAATTCTAGTGAGGGGCTATTTTTTGAGGTTGATTCTACGAACATGCACATGAGGTGTAGAAGGTTTTATGAGTCGTAGAAGATGGTTCATGCCATAAGGATTTGAGATTGGGACTTTCTGAAGTTTCATCAGATAAAACCCCCTTTATGGGTTATAAACCATTTTACGAGTCATACTAGAATGTCGTAGAGTTGAAGTCCAAAATTCCAACACCAGAGTATAAGACCCCAATTACGATCCATAGAATACAATACAACCCGTAAACTCCTTTCGTATGTCGTGCTGCCAGTTCTCTTATTTTGATCAGGACTTGTATTTTTCTTATTATAAATAGGTTTTTAGGTTATTTTTAATACGATTTTTCCTAGTACTCAGAGAATTCAGTAATTAGAAAGAGAAAATTGTAAGATCATATTAGAGAGTCTTTGAGAACACGTGTGTTTGAATTTCATCTTTAAGCTTGTGATTCTTATTGAAGTTGAATTTGCTTGTTCTTAGTTTTACTGTGTAAGTGTTTAATTATATTTTCTCAATCTATCTTGCATCTACACAAAGCATGAGTATCTAAATCCATAACTAGAGTTATGGGAACCATGCAGAACTAACAATGTAAAACCGAATAATTCATAATTCTTGAAAGATTTGTATGCATGTATTAATTAACTCTCTTCGTTTTGTATATTTTCTTATGGTGGCCAACATTAGAACCCACTTACTGTTACTGACAGGACCAAGGTAGTAATGAATAGGAAAATAGATTAATTAATAGGATTTGATTGATATGTTATCAATCAAACTAGGGTAGGGGGAGATTGTACTGGGACTAATCGGTAAGGGCTAGTAATGCACACTATGGACATGTGCCAAGTCATATAGTGATATTTAGCTCTCACCTTTGACTAAAGGTCTTAGTGAACATAACTTATAATCTTGCATGCTATACACTAGGAAAGAATTAGGTTGTCTAGTGATACTGAGTTAGGGAATCATGGGGAATACATTACCCTAGTTTATATTCGTATTGACTTCTATCTTATATTAGTTAGTTTAGTTGTCATATTCAAAGTCCCGTTAGGGCAGACTGGCACCTGCTGCCGACAAGGCCAGGGAGAACCAAGTTGTACCTATGTGCTTTCTATACATATTATAAGGTGCTTCTATATTTGACATGCCCTTAAGAAAATAATAGTGATAACAAGCCAAAAGGAAATGCATATGGCTAGGCCATTGGGTCATGGTGTTTAAAGTACGAGACATGATCACACTTTAATTTACATAGTCTACAAAGCCTCTTGATAAGAAAAAGTATCTGATATGGGTTGGGATAGACCTCTCCTCGACTAACTATACAATAATAAAATAAGCTCTAGCCACAAAGCTCCGAAGTAACCTGGAGCTTGGTTACAACAGTTGGATGTCAGGTACACCTACTAGGGAGATGTACTAGCACCTGTACTTGCAACATGAAATGTAGGTCCCCCGTAAGGGATGTCCATACAAGATAATTTATTGAATATGTAATGAAGGAAATACTGTATATGAAGTAATAACTCAAATGAAACTATGTATTGGTGTAGAATAAGAGACCTCCCTTAGTCATATTGTGGGATCATGTACTTTATGTTCTTTTTATTACTTTACCTTTACTGTATAATCTGTGCACAATAGGTAATACAAATGACCAGATAATCAGTGGTAAATCTATATCAGGATCGGCCCCGGCTAGTCTCTTCCTTAACCCCTCGGGGTACCCCCTGTGATAGGATCGTCCCTGGCTAGGTGATTCTTCCACCCCTCGGGCGACCACTCATCAATATGCAATATACTTTACTTTCTCTTTCAATTACCATTGAGATAATTCTTTTGGTGGTCGTAATATTGGATCTGTAGGACTATAGATAGAACATATGGCATGTAAATAATCATAAAAGATAACACAACAATGAAAGGAGTAAGTTACACAAATAATGAAATGCATATGAGGTAGAACAACACATGAACTTTATGTAGTAGAATGAACTTGTGTATCTTAGTATCCAAGTATGTATGTAGGTTTGGAAGTGTCTATGTATGGGAGAATATAAACATGTGAAAGAGTCGACATGATTGTTTGGTATGTCGAAGTAGATAAGAGCCTCTATGTACCAAGGAAGAACCTAGGTTTCATGCCAAGTAATACGAAATCGAGTAGCCTTACATACATCGCTATACGACCTGACTATTACATAAAGATAGCCTTCACTTCCTCCAAATATTTATCTACAACATAGTAGGTGATATAACTAGCATTAGCAGCCAATAAATACATCTTGGCAGCCCAAGCTCATAAAAAACAACATATGGGCAGCAAGCGGGTATTTATAAACCTGAGCATATTCTTTCAAACTTGCCACCCATAATCATATGTACTAATACATATTCTTATATACATATCATGTGCAGCCGGTTCTAGCGCCAGAACAGTCTTACAACAGCCCACAAAGCACAACAGATAATAATTCTACACAACATACAAATAGGCGCCATAATATTACATCCCTTTGCCCCATTTTGACGTCGACAATCCCAAACCTGTTCCAACTTTAACCAAACTGTATCCAACATTTTGACACACAAAAACAGTCTTATAATAGTCCACAAATAGTCTCAAATTAGTTGAAGGTCGTGAAATAACAATTTCCAATTATCATCCCACAAGTTTCTTTTAAGAGAACAATTACGATGTTGTACAACAACTCTTTTTTTGAAGACTGTAAAGGTGGTGCAGCAGGCTGGTTTCATCATTAAAAAACAAATATTTGTTAAAGACATGAGTGTTACTTCATAATACATCCAACGAAGAAGAGAAAATCCTCTTGAACAACAAGAAAAGCTCACAATAATCCTTAGGACACATGCTGTCCAAATTTTCAGCACAAACATAACCAATATAGTCTCTTCTTTTTAATAAGAAAATCATATTAAGCACATATGTAAACTTACTTATCACTACCTTCAAGGTGTAGGGCTTCTCCAAGAACCCTAGAAGTCTCCTTGTGGCTGCTTTGCTAGGTTAAGAAAGTCTAGAGAGAAAGTTTGTGAAAGCTGAAATTTTCCAAGTCTAAGAATGACTTAAAGGTGCTATTTGTAATCCTTTTTTAAAGAAGATTTTTGCCGACCTTTTTGTGTTGTTCAAGACTTATATTATTAAGTTGGTGATGCAGCAGCTTGGTCCTTTCACTTGGGCCTAATTGAGTCTCAAAATTGATGGTCCTTTGCTGCCTATTTTTCAAATTTCTCTTCACTTGGTTTGGGCCCAAATAGTTAAGTGGGTTGTGATATACTTGGTCCCTTTCTATATTCCTCTTGGGCTGAAAATTAAATCCATTTATGATGCTAAAACACAGCCTAAATTTACACACTTAACACGGTCTTTATAATAGAATTGAACTTGGATCAATTAGATGTCGGACCTCATCTCCGTTTAGCTAGCAAATTTAAGCTAAGCAAGTAGGTGACTCACCTTCTAGCTTCCTAAGTCCTACAAGCACCTCACTTCTCTCACTTAATTTAAGGTTGTGTTCTCCTCAATTTGACTTAAAACTTATTTACACTCGACCCTCTTCAGTGTTAGATGCACATATCGTCCTATAATATGGGATTCGAGTACTTTTAAAAATGGGTGCTAATTTAACCAAAAACAGATCACATTTCATTTGTATAGTACTGGTATTGTAAGATGTGGATTGTTCAATCCTCCCCCTCCCCCCCTTAGGAACATTCGTCCTCGAATGTTACCACAACTGGATGGCTTAACCAAGTTTAAACCTTTACTTACACAAACTTTTGACAACTCATTAAGTATTGAATTACACGTACCTATTACTGTCCCAATTCTACATGCTGGACTATCTCTTTAGCTTCAAATAAGTAATGGTATTTTGACTTCATCGAGTCCACAGCCTCTCATGTTATTTCTTCTGCTTGTTATTTTCTCCAAAGTACTTTTACTAGAGCTATTTATTTATTTCTTAGCTTCTTAACTTGATGATCTAGAATAGCAATAGGAAACTCTTCATATGTAATATCTCTTGTAACCTGCACATCCTCATAAGGAGTGATACGAGATGGGTCACCTATACATTTTCAAAGCGTTGAGATATGAAAAACTGGATGAACCATTGAAAGCTCTTGGGATAGCTCTAGTTCATATGCAACCTGCCTGAACCTCTTAATAATCTAATATGGTTCTATATAACATGGGCTCAGTTTTCCTTTCTTACCAAATCTCATAACCCCATTCATTGGACACACCTTTAAAAATACCCAATCCCCTACTGAGAATTTCAGTCCTCTCCTCTTAGCAGCCACATATGATTTGTGATGACTTTGGGCTATTTCTAGCCGCTGTTGTATTACCTTAACTTTTTCAATGGCTTGTTATGCTAGATCTAGCCCAAGCAAAGTAGTTTCATACACTTCAGACCATCTAATTGGTGATCTACATTTCCTTCCGTATAAAGCTTCATAAGGTGCCATCTTAATACTTGAGTGGTAGCTATTATTATAAGTAAATTCAATAAGTGGCAAATGGATAACCCAAATACCTTTAAAATACAATGCACAAGCTCGTGACATATCTTCAAGTGTCTGAATGGTGCATTCCACTTGACCATCTATTTGAGGGTGGAATGTTGTACTCAAATTCCCCTGTGTCCCTAAACTCCTTTGGAGGGACTTCCAAAACTTTCCAGTGAATTGAGCTCCTCGGTCAGATATAATGGAGATTAGGACTCCATGTAGCTTGACTATCTCTTTGAGGTATAGCTTGACATCACTCCTGACTGGCAAGAAGTGTGCTGACTTTGTGTGTCTATCAACTATTTACCCATATGGAGTCAAACTTCTAAAATGAGCGAGTCAAACCGGTAACAAAATCCATATTGATCATATCCCACTTCTATGTTGGAAGCTCAATACATTGCATATAACCTCCTGGCTTTTGGTGTTCTACTTTCACTTGTTGGCAATTTGGACATTGAACCACAAATTGTGCAAGGTCCTTTTTCATGCCTCCCTATAAAAACATTCCCTTCAAGTCATGATACATCTTAGTTGATCCTAGATGGATGGAATATCGGGAATGATGGGCTTCTTCCATTATCCTATTTCTAATCCATTAGTATCAGGAACACATAATCTATTTTAGCAATAAAGTACTCCATTTTGTGTAAGGTCAAAGACCTTTATCGTACCCTTACTCACCTTTTCCTTAAGCTGTCATAGAACAGGATCCTCAAACTATTTTTCTTTCATCTCTATTACTAATGAAGATGTTGCTGCATTATGTACAATAACCCCTTCCATTGGAGTTTCAAGAAGTCGAACTCCCAAACTGGCTTGCTGACGTAGATCCTTAGCCATTTCTTGACCCACAACAGCTTTATCAGCACTATTCATGATTTCCTTATGACTCAGATCATTGGCTACGACATTTGCGAAAACCATGTGAATCAAATATTATATTAATCCTTCCTCGAATAGTATAGTATATCAACTGTAATAATCCTTTATTAGCTCTAGCCATCTCCGTTGTCTTAAGTTTAGATGTTTTTGCTTAAAGATGTATTGCAGACTCTTATGATTAGTATATATGTCAAGGTGAATCCCATACAATAATGGCGCCATATTTTCAGAGTAAATACAACCGTTGCTAACTCAATATCATGTGTTGGATAGTTTTTGTCATGTGGCCATAGATGTCTAGATGCATAAGTAATTACCTTACCATGTTGTGTCAGCACATACCCTAAGCCAACTCCTAAAGCATCAAAATAAGTTGCATACCCCTCGGTGCCTTCTGAGAGTACTAGCACAGGGGCAGAAGTTAGCCTATTTTTCAGCTCCTGGAACCTCCATTCACATCCATCATTTCATTGGAGCTTGGTTACCTTATGTGTCAACTTTGTTAGAGGTGCAGAAATAAAAGAATAAATTTCAACAAACCTCCTATAATAATCTGCCAAACCTAGGAAGCTCCAAACTTCTGTGGTGTTGTTGGTCTTGGCCAATATTTCATAGCCTTTATCTTTTGTGAATCAGCCCTTATCCCCTCATCAAACACAATATGACCCAAGAACGCCACTGATATTAGCCAAAATTCACATTTAGAGAACTTAGCATCCAATTGTCAATTAGGAAAAACCTGTAACACTTGTCGTAAGTGCTTTACATGGTCCTCTTTTGATCTTAAAAATACTAAAATGTCATCTATAAATACTATCATGAACACATCCAAGAATGGTTTAAATACCCTGTTCATCAGATCCATAAAAACTACTGGTGCATTTGTTAGCCCAAATTACATAACAAGAAATTCAAAGTGACCATAGCGTGTTCTGAAAGCAGTCTTAGATACATCTTTCTCCTTCACCCTTATTTGGTGATAACCTGATCTCAAATCAATTTTTGAAAATCATTTGGCACCCTGTAACTGATCAAATAAATTGTCAATCCTAGGGAGGGATTATTTAGTCTTATTTGTCACCGTATTCAATTATCAATAGTCGATACACATTCTCAAGGTACCATCATTTTGCATAAAAATAAGATTGGTGCACCCCAAGGGGACACACTAGGTCTTATAAAACCCTTCTCTAATAAATATTTTAACTACTCTTTTAATTCACATAACTCTGTCGGGGCCATTTTATATGGAGGGATGGAAATAACTTGATTGCCTGGAAGTAAGTCAATTCCAAAATCTACTTCTTGTTCTGGAGGTAAGCTTGGAAGTTCTTCAAGGAATACATCAACTAATTCATTCACAACTGGAATCGACTAAAGAGTTGGTGATTCTGCCTCCATATCTCTCACTCTAACTAAATGGCATATATACCACTTAGGTATCATATTTTTGGCCTTAAAATAAGAGATAAACTTACCCTTTGGCGCCCCAATATTGCCTTCCCATTCAAGAACTACCTCATTTGGAAAGTAGAAGCACACTCTCTTAGTTTGGTAATCCACAATGGAATAGCAAGAAGCTAACCAATCCATACCCATTATAACATTAAATTCCACCATTTTTAGATCAATAAGGTCAGCCAATGTGTCACAGTCACAAACAATTACTACACAATCATAATAAGCCCTTCTAGACATAATAGATTCAGTTGTTGGTGTAGACACTTCAAATGGTTTGTTTAATAATTTTTGGTGTTCTCTTAAGCTTCCCAGCAACTAGTGGGGTGATGTATGATTGTGTAGAACTAGGGTCAATTAATGCATATATATTATGTGAAAATATGGATGATATACCTGTGACCACATCAAGTGAAGCTTCCAAATTTTGCCGACTCCGCAGAGCTTAAGTGCGATTCTAGACTCCGCTAGAGATAGTTGCCCCTATAACACCTCTACCATGACCCATAGGTGATTGTTGACCCCTACCTATTAGAGGAACTGACGATTATAATGCAACAGCTGACCCAGTAGATTATGCTATGTCACCTATATGCCTCCTCGGGCAATCTCTTATCATGTGTGCTGGTGCACCACACCAATAACAAGTGTCTTTCCCAACATGAAATATACCTAAATTACTCCTTCCACACTGTTTACAAAGTTGCATAGGGGTCATTTGCCGGCCTGCTGAATATCTTGCTGTCCGGGCGCATTGCCCTTCACTTCTTGGACCAAAGTGATCTCTCGTACACCCTTGAAGTTGTGATGGAGCACTGGCTGCAGAGTAGGAGAATGATGGCCTAGGCAGTCTATTAGAAAACAAAGGCCTAAGCTCACCTTGGGTTGGTGTAAACTTCCCTGTAGACCTGGCTCTTTTGGCCTTCCCCCTTTCCAACTCTTGTGTCCTTCTTTGCCTCTGATCCTTCAATTTTTGTGCAAAAGCTTGTATTCTTGCTATATCCATGTCTTTGTTAAAGGAAGCAATGGTACAGTCTCTAACTAGATATGCATCCAACCTATCTACATATTGATGAACTTTATCTGCAAAAGTAACAACTACATTAGGAAGCATACCTTGCCAGGGAATTAAATTGAAGGCTATACTCCCTCATGCTCATATTCCCTTATGAATGGAGGTTCAAGAACTGATCTGCACAGGCCTCTCGGATGTCTAATGGCAAATAATGGTCAAGAAATGCCTCTTTGAACTCCTTCCAGGTAGTTGGGGGTGCATCTATACCCTTAGATTACTCCCAAGCATCATACCACAATATAGCAACACCCTTCAACCTATATGTCGCTAACTCGACAACTTCTATACCACTCATATTTATAACATCTAAAGTGCAGTAAATCTGATCAATAAATTCTTGGGGATCTTCATAAGGATCAGAACCGGCGAACGATGGAGGGTCCAAATCAAGAAAATCATGTATCCTTGTGACAACTTCCCTATTCGCATTACTTGCACCTACAACTGGACCTTTCCATATTTGACCTTGGCCAGCAACTATATGGGTCAATAGTTGGACTGCATTTCTCAGATACTATACAGTAGCATCTGTAGGTGGTTCTAGAAGAATTTCACTACTTTTGGGTTCATTATGAGCTAGAGGAGTTGGAGATGTTTGTGACAGAAACTGCTCTTAAACCTCATTTCGTTGTTTCAGCTGACTAGGTATACCAAGCACCACTTCTACTCCTTTCCTTTTACCTTTATTTTGCATGTTTTCTAGCATACTTATTGTAAAAAATAATTTAGGAGTTAGACAAAATGTACCTATTACAAATAGATCTATGGCACGATCTAAATAATGAAAAGAAAGTAACAACTCCTAAATGCCATGTAGCCTACTTCTTATAAATATGGTGCACAACACATCGATAAACAAGACTCTACATAGACACAACTTTGTAGACTCCCTAGGATGACCTGCTCTGATACCACTTCTGTCAAGCCCAAAGTCCCGTTAGGGCGCACTTGGACCCATTGCCAATAACGCCCGACAGAACTAACCTGTATCAATGCACTTTCTATACATATTATAAGGTGTTTCTACATTTCACATGACCTTAAGAAAATAAACAGTGATAACAACCCAGAAGGAAATGCAATGGCTAGGCCATTGGGGCTATGGCGTTTAAAGTACGAGACATGACCACATTTTAATTTACATAGTCTACAAAGCTTCTAGATAAGGAAAATTATCTTATAAGGGTGGGGATAGGCCTAGCCTCGACTAACTGTATAATACAAAAATATATGCTCTAGACACAAAGTTCCGAAGAAACCTGGAGCTTGGTAACAGCAGTTGGGTGTCCTGTACTCCTACTGGGGAGATCTACTAGTAGCTGTACCTGCAACATAAAATGCAGGTCTCCCAGAAGGGTTGTCGATATGAGATAATGTACTGAATATATAAGGTAGGAAATACTATATATGGAGTCATAACTCAAATAACACTATGCGCTGGTGTAGAATAAGAGACCACCCTTAGTCATATTGTGGGATCAAGTACTTTATATTCTTTTTATTACTTTACCTTTACTATATAATATGTGCACAAGATGTAATACAAATGACCAAGTAATTAGTGGTAAATCTCTATCAGGATCGGCCTTGGGTAGGCACTTCCTTAACCCCTCGGAATAAGAGTTGAGATACGGTTAATATTTATGTCGGAGTTGGTAAATGCCTTTACGTGTCGAGGAGGGACCTAGGTTTCATGCCAAGTAATACGAAATCAAGTAGCCTTACATACCTCGTTGTACGACCTCACTATTACCTCAAGATCACTTTCACTTCCTACTAATATTTGTCTACAATATAGTAGGTGATATAACTAGCATTAGCAGCCAATAAATACATCTTGGTAGCCCAATCTCATAAAAAAATAACATACGTGCAGCAAGCGGGTATTTATAAATCCGAGAGTGTTCTTTCAATATTTCCACCCATAATCATATTTCCTAATACACATTCTCATATACATATTATGTGCAGCTTATTCTAATGCCATAACAATCTTACAACAGTCCACGAAGCACAACACATAACAATTCTACACAACATACAAATAGGAGGCATAACGTTGCGTCCCTTTGCCCCATTTTGACGTTGACAATCCCAAACCTGTTCCAACTTTAACCAAACTTTATACAATGTTTTTAAACATAAAACTAGTCTTACAATAGTCCATAAATAGTCGCAAATTAGGTTAAGGTCGTGAAACAACAATTTCCAATTATCAGACCACAAGTTTCTTTTAAGAGCATAATTACGACGTTGCACAACAACTCTTTTTTTGTGGACTACAAAAGTGGTACAGCAGCCTGGTTTCATCATTAAAAAACAAAACCTTGTTGAGTGCTACTTCATAATACAACAAACCTAGAAGAGAAAATCCTCTTGAACAACAAGAAAAGCTCACAACAATCCTTAGGACACATGCTGTCCAAATTTTCAGCACAAACATAACCAACATAGTCTCTTGTTTTTCATAAGAAAACCATACTAAACATATATGTAAACTTACTTACCCCCACCTTCAAGGTGTAGGGCTTCTCCAAGAATCCTAGAAGTCCCCTTGTGGTTGCTTTGCTAGGTTAAGAAAGTGTAGAGAGAAAGTTTGTGAAAGCTGAAATTTTCCAAGTCTAAGAATGACTTAAAGGTGCTATTTGTAAGCCTTTTTAAAGAGCATTTTGGCTGAATTTCTTATGTGGTTTAAGACTTATAATATTAAGGTAGTGATGCAATAGCTTGGACCTTTCATGTAGGCCAAATTGGGTCTCAAAGTGGATGGGCCTTGGTTGCCCATTTTCCAAATTTCTCTTCACTTGGTTTGGGCCCAAATAGTTAAGCGGGTTATGATATACTTGGGACCTTTTTATATTCCTCTTGGGATGAAAATAATATCCATTTATGATGCTAAAATACGGGCTAAATTTACACCCTTAACACATATTTTATTCATAATTAGACTTGGACCAATTCGACATCGGGCCTCGTCTCTGTTTAACTAGCAAATTTAAGCTAAGCAAGTAGGTGACTCACCCGCTAGCTTCCTAAGTCCTACAAGCACCTCACATATGTAACGTCATTTTAGGCCATGGTCTCCTCAATTCAACTTAAAACTTATTTATACTTGAACCTCTTCAGCATTAGATACACATATTGCCCTACAACATGAGATTCGAGCACTTTTAAAAATGGGCGCTAATTTGACCAAACCATATCATGTTTCATTTGTATAGTACTAGTATTGTAAGATATGGGGTATTACATAAGTTTTATTTTCAATTGATTATTGCGAACCCCTCTCTAGGGAATTGGTTATCCACTCGAATTACGATCATTGAATTCTCTTGAGTCTACATATTCCTAGTGGGTTCGACCCTAACCTTTGTTAGGTTTTATTTCTTGACAAGACTACTTTATCCTATAAAAAGGAGATCTAACTTGGTTTACATCACCCCTTTAGTATTTACAGGACCTAGTGCCACTAAGGATCCCCAGGACTTTATAGACCATATGTATAGAGTATTGAGGGTAATGCATGCCTCCATCACTGAGGTTGTGGAGTTGGCTTCTTTTGAACTACGTGATGTGGACATCTTGTGGTAAGAGGCATGGGAGAGATCTAGAGGGCATGATTCTCCATCAGCAGATTGGGAGGATATCTCTGAGGCATTTTTAGTTCATTACTTGCCACAAAAATATTGTGAGGCCCATCTTGACCAGTTTATTAGTTTGAGGCAGGGGATTTGACCATAAGGGAGTATAGCCATAGGTTTAGTTCTTTTGCTAGGTATGCACCAGATATTGTATGTACCATGAATGCCAAAGTTCATTGTTAGGTGGATGGTTTGAGGGATCATTTAATTAGAGACTATCAGATAGCCTCTTTACAGTATGGTGTAGATATTTACTGCATACATGCTTTTTCTCAGACTACAGAAGACCTTTCTCATCGGATTTAGGGTACCCACAGAGATAAAAATCAGAATAAGGAGGCTTATACTATGGGGTCTTATAGGGAGCCACAGGGTGATTTTAGGACATCATTTCATCTATATACACCTCCGTTAGGGGGTTGTTTTGTACCACAAATGCAGTGTCAGTGATTTGATAATTATATCCAATCAGGACCAAGGCAGAGTTCAGGCCAGCCTAAGAGTCATCGACAAGAGCATTCTGCACAAATGAGAAAGCCTGCTCCCCCATGTACACAATGCGATAAGCTTAACACTATGTAATGTAGGGAGGTTTCAAGTTCATGTTATCATTGTTGGCAGATAGGACATTTTATTGGACAATGCCCAAGATTAGTTAGAGGAACAACAACTCAGCCTTCAAGATTCGTAACAACCTCTTTATCCTTAATATGTCTTCTCTGACTAGATTCGTAGTCTACATAGGGTCGTGGTAAGGGATGAGGTAGAGAAGATAGTTTAGGATCTACTACTGGCTAGAATAACTTTTATTCACTCGCAGGTCGATCAAATTTAGAGGCATCTTTAGATATTATCAAAGGTGATCCTGTCCTTGAATGGAAAGGTAATGTTGCCTCATCTAAATGTAAGTAAGGGCTAGGAAACTAATTGATAAAGGTTGTATATACCATCTAGTCCAGGTTAGGGATATTGATAAAAAGCCAGTAACCTTTCGGTTAGTCCCTAGTGTGAATGAATTCCTAATGCTATTTCAGAATGAGCTTTTGGGTAATTGATTTTGCTATAGATTTACTCCCCGATATACAACCTATATCCATTTCTTCCTACACAATGTATCATGTAGATCTAAGCGAATTGAAGTAACAACTAGAGGACGTACTTAATAAGGGCTTTATTAGACTAAGTACATCCCTATGGGGTGCTTTAGTGCTCTTTGTTCGAAACAAAGATGGCTTCTTATAAATATATATTGATTATAGGAAACTAACTAAAGTCATTATCAAGAATAAGTATCCTCTTTGGTTTGACTTGTTCAACTAGTTGTAGGGTGTCAAATGCTTTACAAAGATCAACTTGTGATCTGGGTACCACCAGATACGAGTCAAGGACGTTGGTATTCCAAAGACAACATATAGGACAAGTTATAGATATTTTGGGTTCCTTGTTATATCTTTGGGCTTACTGATGTCGCCCAAGTTACACGTCCTTTTTAGAGGATAAAGTAGTAGCTATTAAGATATAGAATCTAACTAAGGTCAGGGTCGATCCCACAGGAAATACGTAGACTCATGAAAATTCACCAATTTATAATCCGAGTAATTAGCATACTTACTTCCCCAAAAGGGAAGGTTTACAATAATCATTGAGAAAATTAAAGTAACTATCCCAAGAGAGAAGTTAATAATGGAGAGCAACTAGTGTATTGTGTTCCCCATGATTCAACAACTCAGTGTCATTGAATAACCTAATTCTTTCTTAGTGAATAGCATGCAGGACGATAATTTAAGTTTACCAAGCCCTTTGGTCAAAGGTCAGAGGTGAATTTCACTGCGTGACTTGTCCCATCTCTATAGTATGCATTACTAGCCATTACTATTAGTCCCAGTACAACCTCCGCTTGGTCCAATTAGGTTGATTAGACGAGAATGCATCAATCAAATCCTGTTAATTGATCTCTTTTCCCATTTATTACTACCTTTGTCCATTCAGTAAAAATAGGAAAATTCTAATGTTGGTCACCACTAGAAAGCATTCAAAATGAAGAATTAATGCATGCATATATACCTTCCAAGAAATTTTAATTATAAGGGTTTACTTTATTAGTTCTTCATGGTTCCCACAACCCTAGTTGTGCATTTAGCTACCATGCTATGCGTAGATTCAGAAATTATGAATTGAGAAGACATAATTAAACACTTATACAATAGATTTATTAACAAGCAATCCAATGTCAACAAGAATCAGAAGCTTTAAGATCAAATTTGACTACAAGTGTTCTCAAAGACTCTCTTATAATTTTCTCTCTCAAAATATTGAGTTCTCTGAGTATTAGGTGAAAACTTATGAAATATATCCTAAAAGACCTATTCATAATAATTAAATTCAATTCCTAAAAAAATAGGAGAACTGATCGGCACGCCATACGAAGCTCTTGATGGCCCATATTTTAGTTTATGACTCATAATTTAGGTCTCGTACTCAGCTGTTGAAATTTTGGACTTCAACTCTACGACACCTCTCTATGACTTGTAAAGTGGTTTACTACCCATAAAGGGGGTTTTGTCTAATGACATTCCTACAAGTCCACTTCCCTAATCCTTAGGGCACGAATCATGTTCTACAACTCATAAACTCTTCTATGACCCATCTGCATATTCGTAAAATGAAATTTAGAAATCAGCCTCTAATTGGAAATCTTCATAAAACTTTCGTACGGTTCATAGTATGGTCTACGACCTATAGAGGGTCTCGTATAATACCTAATCGACAACAATTTCTATAACTTTCCACAAAATCATGGCCAACCTATAATCCTGCAAAGATAAACATAAAAACGTATAAAACCCACTAACATCGGATTGAGAACACATAAAATTCGAAGTTTTAAGCATCAAAAGTGTTGTATTTTGGTAGCACAACAACACCCTTAACTTACAATTGTTGCTTGTCCTCTAGCAACAGACTCAATCTGTATAGACAATATAGTAAAACACAGAACTAAACTTAATGGCATATATCATATACATCTCAGACTCAGACACCCGCACCAACTTCTCAAAACAAGATCGGATAGCTATTTAGCAACCAAGAAATACTGGTGCATATGACAACATAACTATGACAACAAGGTATTCTCAATAGTCCATAATCATTAAACAAGTCTAGTGCTAACAATGAAACGCAAGTGCCCTCACCGAAAGAAGTCCTACATATGACACTCAATAATGTTTTCATGTTCAGCATTAGGACTGTACAAAATTACTCCTTCTCACTACGGATGTTCATACATAATGTCTAATACCATAGGCTTGCTTGTATACTTATGGCTCAGACCATCAAATAACTAGATTAGGATCTTTAGGACTTTCCAAGCTTGTAATACAGGTTCAGGAGGCTTTTGTATGATATTATGAGAAAATATTGACTAAAGGCCCTACTTGAAATTGTATTTTTCTACACTTTTGCCCCACCAACTCTATTATTTTCACTTTATTCTCCCTTTTTTCCTATTTCAAGCTTTTGTGGGTGCTTTCTTTTCATTTGTTTTAGCTTTTTGCTTGTTTTTACACTTCATATTGCTTTATAGCTCACATCTAAGGGATCACTATTTTCCTTTTATCTAATACATGATTTTTCTCTTTTTCTCTGTATTCCTAACTCACCCCCTTATTTTTGTGTTTCACCCTTACACCAGCTACCCTTGACTTAGGCTTTTGGCCTACCTCAATCAAGGTACATAATGTTCAAGGAAAGACCAGGGCCAATTTTGGAATTTTATAACTAACAAGGCTAGATTAATAAAGTATTTTCAAAGAGTAGGTACATGTTAGGATCAAGCATTAGGAACAAGGGATTATATCACCATTTTGATAAGACATTTTTAGGCTAAAGTGGACTACTTAAGAACAATGGCCTAAGATCCTTTCCTACTCCAATTAATCTACAATCTAACTTAGAGTAACACGGCAAGTTCTGAATTAGCATAAAATACATGATTTATCAAATTATGCTCACACTCACATGACACTTCATACATTGTCAACCAAAAGACTCACAGATCATGTTTTCTTATCTCAGTGTACCCTTACTTATCAGAACAAATATTGTCACACACCTAAACATGCATGGTTGCTATCTAATTATGTAATCAAAACTTTTGGTAGTCATCATTTTTCAGAAAAAAATATAAAAACATGTTATATACCACAAGTGTTGGTACTCTATGCTACTAATATTATCTAAATATCCTGATGTGCCGGTTCAACAAAAAGAAAATAACCACAAGGAAAAAGAACACAAGCAAAAAAACCTCAGGATCACAAATTGAGATAGTTATGGACCCAAGCTATTCAAACTTCATTGAGGCCTATAACTACCCACACCCTATTGAAAAATATGTGCATTGTCCCCAATGCACAAAATCATAACAAAATAAAACATAAGGGGTCAAAAACATACCTCGGCGCCTAAGCACCAGTGTTCCATGGTTGCTTCCGAAGCAGCACCAAATTTGTTATCGCAGCACGACATAGATAGCTTAAGTACTCAGACCTCCTCAAGAGCTCATTCTTCTATCATCTTTATCTCTTCCACATTTCCAAGGTACGACTTGACTCTTTGGCCATTTCCTTTGAAAGTTCTTCCATTTCGTCTCTCCAATTTAATGGACCTATGGTCAAAGACGAGCGCTACTCGAAAGGGTCCCAACCATCTAGATTTGAGTTTTCCAGGGAACAACTTTAGTCTTGAATTATAGAGCAACACCAAGTCTAATGGTACAAATTGCTCGTTCTTTATATGGCGATAATGTTGTAACTTCATTATTTGTTTGTACAAGGCTGAGCTCGCATATGCCTTCAAGCGAAACTCTTTAAGCTCATTGAGTTAGCTCAGCCTAGAGTTTGCTGCATCATTCCAATCCAGATTCAACTTCTTCAGTGCCCACTTTGTTTTATGCTCAAGTTCCACTAGTAAGTGACATGCTTTCCCAAAGACAAGTTGGTAGGAAGGCATGCTTATAGGGGTCTTAAATGTTGTCTAGTATGCCATAGTATGTCATCCAGCTTCCGCAACCAATCTGTTCGATTTACATTCACGGTGTTGGATAGAATCTTTTTAATTTCCCTATTGGACACCTCCACTTGCCCACTCATTTTAAGGTGATAAGGCATCTCCACTCAATGATTAACTCTATACTTTTCTAAAAGATCTTTAAAAAGTCTATTGCAAAAGTGAGAACCTCCATCACTGATGATTGGCTGAGGCGTGCTAAACCTTGAGAAGATGTTCTTTTCCAAAAATATTATGACACTTTTGCCCTCATTATTGGGTAGACCCACGGTCTCAACCCATTTGAAACATAATCCATAGCAACTCGGATGTACTTGTTTCCATATGAGCTAACAAATAGTCCCATCAAATCTATCCCCCATACATCAAATAACTCAATCAGCATAATGGAGTTTCGAAGGAGGGAGCCTATGTTTGTGAGAAACCCCACCTTCTCTTTGGCATCTGTCATGGGCTTTGGCATAGTCATGGGCATCTTGGTGGATGGTGGGCCATAATACCCACACTATAAGATTTTGTTTGTTGTTTGAATTCCACAATGATGTCCTCCTACAAAAGACAAGTGACATGCCTCAGGTATGCTCATAGTTTTAACCTCAAAAATGTAGTGAAAAACAATACCATCAACACATACACGAAATAAGTATAGGTCATTTCAAAAAAACTTCCTCACGTCAGACATAAATTTCTGACGCTAATGTATGTTCGGGTTGAGTGACACGATATCACTTTCCAAGTAGTTTGCATAATATGCAAACCAAGATATCAGATCATTAGATTCAGCTAACTCTCTCTCATTAGGAAAAGATTCATTTATCACCAATCCATTATCAAATTTTATCATAGCCCCATCTTCCAATCTGGAGAAGGGATCTACAACTTGATGCTCTGTCTATTTTTTATCAATGATGTCAAAGCTGAATTCCTGTAAGAGAAGCACCCATCCCACCAACCTTGGCCTTGAATCCTTCTTAGTCATCAAATATTTAAGTGTTAAGTGGTTTGTATGCACCATCACTTTGGCCCCTAATAGATTTGACCTGAACTTTTCAAATGTAGAGACAAATGCGAGTAACTCCTGCTCGGTGATGGTATAATTTTTCTGGGTTATATTTAGGGCTTTGATGGCATTGTATATGGGATGTAATATTTTCTCATAGAACTTTACTAATACTATACCTAGAGCTAGCCTGCCTACATCACACATGATTTCAAAGGGCTTGGACAAGTTTTGAGCTACGATGATTGGCACTAAGATCAATCTCCTCTTTAACTCTTCAAATAGTTTAAGGCACGCATCATCAACCTTGAACTTAGCATCCTTCTCCAACAAATTGCACAATAGGTGTGCAATTTTAGGGAAGTCTTTTATGAACCTCGGACAGAATCCAGCATATGCCCCTAGAAACTTCTCACACCCTTTACTGAGATGGGTGGTGGGAGCTTCTCGATCACCTCCACTTTGGCTTTGCCAACCTTAATTCCTTTCATAGATATCTTATGTCCCAACACGATGCCCTCTTTCAGTATGAAATGAAATTTTTCAAAATTTAGCACCAGATGCCTCTCCTCACATCTTTGCGAAACAACAACCAAGTTTTCCAAGCAATCCTCGAATGAGTTTCCCACAACATTAAAGTCATCCATGAAGACTTCAATAGCGTCTTCCACTATATCTAAGAAGGTGGATATCATGTATATCTGGAATGTTGATGGGGCATTACAGAACCTGAATGGCATCCTCTTAAATGTGAAAGTGCCATAGGGGCATGCAAATGTCATTTTCTCTTGATACCTTGGAGCAATGGTGATCTAATTATAGCTTAAATAACCATCAAGAAAGAAATACCACCTTTTCTAGCTAGTCAATCTAATATCTGATCCATGAATGGCATATGAAAGTGATCCTTCTCTATCGAAGCATTCAGCTTCTATAATCTATGCATACCCTCCATCTGTGACTGGCCATATCAGAATCAACCCATTGTTGGCATGACGTACCACTGTGATACCTCTTTTCTTTGGAACATAATGAAATAGACTCAGCCATTCACTATCAGTGATTGGGTAGATCACTCCTACATCAAAACATTTGATGATCTCTTTGCGCACAACTTTTTGCATAAGGGGGTTGAGGTGCTTTTGGTTCTCAATGCTTGGCTTGTAGCCCTTGACCAGCTATATTTTATGTGTACATACCCTGGGAGGGACACAATGATGTCTGCAATCATCCATCCGATGACCTTCTTGAATTGTTTAAGCATCATTAAAGGGCGCTTACTTGCTCCTCATTCAAGTCCGCAACAACTATGACTAGAAAGGTATTGTTGGGTCCAAAAAATGCATACCCTAGATGTCCTGGAAGGGACTTTAATTCTAACACTGGTGGGTCTTCTATGGAGAGATTTGTGGTTGGTGACCCCCAATTCTGCAAATTTAGCTCTAGCTTAGTTTGGTGACTATGACCATAATACACCCATAGAGCTTTTACTGTCTCCTCACAGTCTAGGATACCATCACTGTCAAAGTTTATTAGCACTACCTCCAATGTCTCAACACCCAATCTTGCTTTAACTGGTACTTCTAGTTCAACATAATCAATAGTCTTGATAATAGAAACCATATTGATAAACGGTGAGCACGACCTCATCTTTCCAAAATCTAAACTTGAGTTGGCCCATCAACATATCCACCAACGTGTGTCCAGTGGCTAAGAAGTGCCTTCCCAAGACAATAGGAACTTCAAAATTGACTTTACAATCAAGGATCACAAAGTCTGCAGGGAATACAAACTTCTCAATGTTTACTAACACATTATATAATATCCACACAAGCTTCTTCAACATGCGATCCACCATTAATAACCACATGCTAGCTGGAGTAGGGGCTCCCAATCTAAGCTTCTTCTAGATCAAAAGGGGAATCAGATTTATGCTGGCACCTAGATCATATAGTGCCCTTGCAAACTCCACATCTCTAATAGTGTGGGGTATGGTAAAAGAACTTGGATCTTCCTGCTTCTGAACTAAGGACCTTATAGCAGCAACACTACAATGTTGAAACTCTTGAGAAATCACCTGACAGATATTGTGTTTTTTTGTGACTAAGTCCTTCATCTACTTCACATACCCTGGCTTTTTCTCCAATGCCTCGATGTGAGGGATGTTTATCCAAAGCTACTTTAGCATGGAGAAAGTTCTTGAATTTTCCTTCCTACACTTTGTTTTTTGATTCTCTGAGGGAAAGGAGGAGGAAGCCTATGAATGGGCTTCAACCTCTGTGGCTCATCAGTAGCTTTAATCACCCTATCTTTTCTACAATCATCTCCTTCATCCTCATCCTTAGCTGCAACCATCTTCTTACGAATATCGTCAGCATCAACTAGCATAGGAGGATCAATAGTGCTCTTGCCACCCCGAGTAGTGACTTCCATACACTACCCATCCTTTTTAAGAATTTGCACTGTATTACTAGGTGGTGTACTATTTTGATGCTGATTAAGCTAAGTAGGCACTTGATCAAACTATTGTTCTAGCTATTTGATAGCCACAGAGTGAGACTCTATTTTCTGGTTGATACTCAAAATCTTAGATTTCATGTCTCTTAAAGTCTCATCCAGCGTCTCAGCCTTCTTTGACAGGCGATGAATAATCTTCTCAATTATGGTATTCCTTACACCTGCTTCATGGTTGCGTGGTGGCACATAAGTACCATTTTATAGCCTTTTATCTGATCCCAACCTATATCTGGACCCCTATTGCTATGACAATAACCTCAGTGATTGTCCCTATAAGATTCTTCTCTACCAAAGTTCCAATCTTGGTTTTCTTGACCTTAGCACTAATAGTCCTAATTGGGCCCTTAGGCGTTAGTCCAAAAACCTCTCGTTTGATCAGCAACAAAACATGGATCCTCATCATAGTATGTCTTCTCATACATAGGTGTACGTGGAAGTTGATGAACCACTACATTCACTCTTCCTTAGCTCTACTTCATCATCACCTACATACCTGTGCGAATCTTAATAAGCTACTGCATGATTTCTTCATTAATTTTGGCTTGCTCTGGACCAACACTGACAGCACATCAACACTTCATGGAAGCTCTATCCTGTTGCCCCTATGCATTATTTATCCTGACCACTCATTCTATTTGATATGCAATCCTTACAAATCGTTGATCCAAAAACATGCCCCCTATGATAGTGTTAGCATAGGCCTGACTATTCTTATTAAGAATATCTCCATCAAGGTGTCATCAACTATTTTATGGTCAGGGACTCTGCTCGAACATTTTGTGAACCACTCCTAAGTAGTGCTTAATGAGTCACCAAGAAGTTGCTCGACGTTGTTGATATGGTCCTTCTACTTGATCATCTTCGATCTAAGGAAGTATCTCTCTAAAAAAGCCTTCTGCAAGTCTACCTAACTGGTACGTAAAATTTATGGGAGCTAAGATAGCCATAATATAGCATTGACCATGAGAGACAATGGGAAGAAATGAAGCCCCACAACATCTATGGACAGATTCTATGTTCCCATCACACTCTTATAGAAAAATACCACAAAGTGTAGGTGGCTATAAGGATCCTCCAATGATAAGCTAGTAAATAGCCCATGGTTCTGGAACATCTAAAGTAACCCACTCGAGACTGTGAACATTGTATCTGCCAGTAGTGGTAGCCACAGAATAGCTCTAGTCACCTCCATAGCCATAGGATTCAACATGTACTTATTCCACTGGTAAGCATTGGAGTTGAAATCATGAGGTCGTGGGATGTCCTCTAAAGGAGGTGGGTTCTCATTCCTAGCATTCTTATTATTTTTCCTATTCAAAGCTGCACTGGCCACATTGTTGGCATTGGCATAGGATATTCTTCTTAATGTTTTGTGGATCTCTAGATCAAATGGAGTTAAGGGATTGCCATGACTCCAAATGTTTGGCATACACTAGATGTGCACCCTAAAAAGAAACAAAAACAACAAACAAAAGTAAAATAAGAGAAGTAAGGAGTAACACTTGAACGACTAATGAATTCACTAAGTCTAACCATATTCCCCAGCAACGGTGCCAAAATGTTGATATCACCCAAGTTATACCTCCTTTTTATATGATAAAGTGACCGCTCTCAAGATATAGAACCTAACCATGGTTAGGCTTGATCCCACATGGAATATGTAGACTCAAGAAAATTCACCAACTTGCAATCTGGGTAATTAGCCAACTTACTTACCCAAAAGGGGGGTACCATAATCAATGAGAAAATCGAACTAACTAACTATCGCAAGAGAGAAGCTAATAATGGAGAACAACTAGGGTATTGTGTTCCCCATGATTCCCCAACTCAGTATCACTGGATAACCTAATCCTTTTCTAGCGTATAGCATGCAGCAAAATAATTTAAGTTCACCAAGCCCTTTGGTCAAAGGTCAGAGATGAATTTCACTATGTGACTTGGCCCATCTCTATAGTGTGCATTACTAACCATTATTTGTTATTCACAATACAACCTCCCCTTGGTCCAGTTTAGTTTATTAGACGTGAACACATCATCAAATCCTGTTAATTAATCTATTTTCTTATTCATTACTATCTTGGTTCAGTCAGTAACACTAAGTGAGTTCTAATGTTGGCCACTACTAGAAAACATTTAAAATGAAGAGAGTTAATTTATACATACATATACACCTTCCAAGAATTTTGAGTTATCCAGTTTTACTTTATTAGTTCTTCATGTTTCCCATAACCCTAGCTGTGGATTTAGCTACTAATGCTATGTGTAGATACAGAAGCTTTGAGTTGAGAAGATATAATTAAAAACTTACACAATAGATTTAAGAACAAGCAATCCAATGTCAACAAGAGTCACAAATATTAAGATCAAATTCAACTACAAGTGCTCTCAAAGACTCTCTTATAATTTTCTCTCTCAAAATATTGAGTTTTTTGAGTACTAGGCGAAAACTTATGAAAAATAACCTAAAATTCCGATTTATAATAATTAAATTTAAGTCCTAAACAAAATAAGAGAACTGGTCGGCACGCCATATGAAAGCTCTTTATGACTCCTATTAAAGTTTACGACCTATAATTGAGGCACATACTCAACTGCTGAAATTTTGGACTTCAACTCTATGACACCCCTCTATGACTCTTAAAGTTGTTTATGACCCATAAAGGGGGTTTCGTCTAATGACATTCCTGCAAGTCCACTTCTCTGATCCTCAAGGCATGAATCCTTCTATGACTCATAAACTCTTCTATGACACGGTTGCATGATCATTGAATGAACTTCAAAAATCACCAACTCACTGGAAATCTTTATGAAACCTCCTTATAGCCCATACAATACGACCTATAGAGGGTCTCGTATAATAGCAAATCTACATAATCTTCTATAACTTTCTCCAAAATAATGGTCAACCTATAATCCTGCAAAGATAAACATAATAACACATAAAATCCACTAATATCCTATTGAGAATACATAAAATTCAAAGTTTTAAGCATCAAAAGTGTTGTATTTTGGCAACAGCTTTTATGGATCTAATGAATCAAATCGTTAAACCATTCGTGGATGAATTTTGATTGTGCTTATTCATGGTATATTGATATATTCATGGTCAGAAGTTGAGCATGTAGACTACTGTGAGCTGTATTACAGACACTCCAAGATAATAAGTTATATGGTAAATTCTCTAAATGAGAATTTTTGTTATCTTCTGTCGCTTTTCTTGGTCATGTCATTACTAGTGATGGCATCAAGGTCGATGGCCAAAAACTAGAAGTAGTGGTAGCTTGGTCAAGACCCCTGAATCTGACAGAACTAAGTTTCAGTGGACTGAAGCATGTGAACAGAGTTTCAAGAGCTATAAAAAAAGGCTTACCATTGCACCTATCTTGTCTTTTTTGTGTCACAACCCAAGCCTAGGGCCTAGATATGACACAGAGAATGAGAACCCGAAGGGACGCCAAACGAAACAACCCTAAAAAGTTCTCGAAAATATGCCTCAAAATGCTTGAAAATTTAATTTTTATATATCTCAAAATATGCGATATTGAAAATCCAACTTCATATTTTTGTTCAGGAGGTCAAAATTAAGGAGAAAAGAGTCTAGCCCCGATTTAATAATAAAAGATTAGCAACTATGAAATTTTAAGAATGCAATTTCCAATGAGCAATCCGCATCCTCCACACGATGCGCACCAGTACAAAAAGGTGCCTATCTTTTAAAGTCGGTCTAAGACTTCTAAGTCTTGGTCCTAAGTATTCCCAAACATGTTTTCATAAATACTTAGCCATATTTCACCCACATATCATCCTAAATATTTCCCAATACTCACTCAACCACTTAGCCATATTTTTACTCCCAAATTCAATCTCAAATCCTCATATGGAACTAAGGTTTTCCTTCAAGATTCTTCTTTAAGCTTCAAGTCTCCATCTGCAATCACCACCGAGTTCATCTCCAAGTGAAGGTATGTGGGTTTCTTTCATAGGTTACTTTCTCCCATGATACGAAAATCTTATTTCACTTAAATTTTATGATATAAAGTTGATTTACAAATGAGTCTTGCATATTATTAAATCCACTACACTCTATGATAAAGCTATGTGAAATTGTGACTGTTTTGCTATATTTTGGGCTATAAATCTTGGATCTATTTTAAGATTCGATGAGGGGTTTTGATGTATGTTGCTTGAGGGTGTTGCAAGGTGTTGCTTAATAGTTTTACCGTGGATTTTCTTGCATGATTTCATCTCTATATTTCATGGTTTTATACTAGCATTACACTCCCTCTAAGTGTTTGATAAAATATTTGGATGTGATTTCTTGAGGAATTGAAGGTCGAAAGCATGAGATATGATATGATTGGTGTTATGATGATGAAAGAAGCTTATGCATATGATATAATCAATATAAAGTATTGCATTAGACCATGCCCAATTTGGGGGAACTAAGAGCCCGAATAACCTTGTCGAGGAGTTTGCACCTTGATAACCAAGGTAGGGGTTTGTACTTAGCAACCATGTGAGAAGTTTGTACTTCGCCACTAGCATATTAAGGTGAAATTATAACCAACCATATGGGGGGTTTATACCATACCACCAGGGTGATAAGGTGAAACTATCAAACAACCAAGAGGTTTGTACTTTGGAAATCTGGCTTGGTCTCTTCTACACATATCATATTCTATATGAGTATGAGTTACTTAACCATATTTTACATATGCATTGATCATACATGCCATATTGTTATATTATGCCTATTGCCTATTGTTTTGCATTTTGATTAAGGTGCCTATCTCTTGTTGCATTGCATCCTATATACTTAGTACATTTAAATGTACTAATGCATACTCTTGCCTACACGATATCTCTATGTAGGAACCAGTGTCCAAGTTGATCCTCCTCCTCCTCCATGTGGCTAGATCGGTACTACTTAAGCTTGTTGGTGAGTCCTTCACTTTTGGGACCTTAGTCTATGTTGCTCTTATTATGTATTGAGACATTCTTTTTTATGTTCTATTTTGACTATGAGGGTGAACCCGGTTGCTTTGTCTTTCCCCCCACTCTTATCTATGTATTAGAGGTGTTTGTTAGACATATTATTGTATATGATATGAGCTTTGACTCTTTATCTCTTGATTCTGATGTTATGCCAGCTTTCCCCTTAGCCCCTTTGCCCCTATTCTTTCTCTTTATTTCTTTTATATGCTTTTGCGACCAATGATGTGTAGTTATAAGTTAATAGGCTTGTTTTGGGTTCCTTCAGGTTCTCCATTTGTCATGTCACAGCTAGGCCCTAGGCTTGGGTCGTGACACCAAAAAAAAACCTCTTAGCATATCAATCACATATCCTTGGTCATGGAAGCAAAATAAACAACAATAAGGGATATAAAAAAATGGAAAATGGGGCTATTGGAAATCTTGATATTCATAAAAGCGTAAAAGAGTCAAATTCATACCATAAGTATATCATAATATCCAACAACACCTCTAACTTGGAATGGAGTAAGGATCAAGACACTTTCTATGCTCACCCTCATAATAACAAGTGTTTAACAAAATAATGTCTCAAAATAGCCAGAGTAATGTAGATAGTGTCCTCGGACTTGAGGACTCACCAAAACTTATGTCCGAAGTATTGACTAGCCATGTGGAGGAGGATCAAAAGGAGCTCTGGTCCCTACATGGTAATATCATGTAGGCATAGAGTATGCATTAGTACGTTTGAATGTACTAAGTATATAGGATGCAATGCAACAAAACGTAAGCTAATATAGTCAAAATACATAATCATAAGCAATAGATATATAATCTCAATGTGGTATGCATGATCAATGCTCATAGTAAAACATGATTGTGAATCATTCATCTTGCACAATATTTATAGAATACATATGTGGGATGCAACCTCAACTGATATAGACCAAGTAGCTACAAATTGGAATTGAAGGCATGATACCCCCTCAGTTAGGTGGACGGGCATAACATCCCCTGGCTAGGTGTGGTATACTTACCAAGGCAAACCCAAAAATGATAACATGACTAGATAGATTCACTAGTATAGCAAGGGTAATAATCATAATTCTATGGTGGCACATAGTTTAGAGACTTAAGACTTTATATAAAGACCCCTTGTGTCAAGCCCTAATCTTAAGCCTCAATCGGTGCTAAGTCAAATCCCCTAGAATGCTAGAAATAACCATAACTTGTATAACTTGTATGAAACATGAAAACATGGCATGCGTAGTTCTTGAAACATGCCTGACCTCTAGTAGTGAGCCTAACATGAACATGAGAGTAGATCACAATCATACATGAACCCTTGCCTTAACATGAATGGCTCACAAGAGGTAAAATCTTGAAATAGGGCTAGACTTGATACTTGTAAAATCATAGATGCTTTTCATGAATTTAATACATACCTTAAAGCCATTAATCATCATACTAACTTGACCTGTAAATCATGAAATAGATCATCAATAACTTGAGAATTCTTGACATTTTATCAAACACATGGTGGGTTCATGATACTTGTTCAAAAGCATACAATTCAAGAGTGAAATAAGATGAGTAAACTTAATGCAAAATAACCAACCAACATGTAGTTAAACCCTCATGTAGGGTACCTTGAAATCCATCACAAAAACTCATAATAGTTCATAGTCTCATAGCTCAAAACATGCATAGTCTCAATGGACAAAGTGAACTCATGGTATAAGCTTGAAATAGATAGTCATGTATAATCAATCAATATTTCATAAAGCCCCAACATAATTTATATTCATAATCCATGATAAGAGATACCCATATGTAACACAACTAGAAATATGCAATTTTCGTGGATGCTATCTGGAAATCAGAAATTAGCGAAAATTATTTTTCACTATGGGTCCTCTGTAATCCGAATTATACACATTAACAACTAAATTTTGCCCTCAGATCGAGAATATGAAGTCAAATATTTAATATCATGCATCGAGATATATGAAAATTTCAATTATGGACAGTCCAAAGCACATCTTGGGTCTTTTCAATGTCTCCCCCTTGGGAACATTCATCGTCGAATGTCAAAGAAATATGCATAATAGAAGTAATCATGAAGATTTCATCGTGACATGAATGCAATAAATGCATTTAAACTTACTTTAAAAATCTCAACATGGATGTCAAAAATCACTATAAATTTGTTAACATAAACATGAATGTATGCAAAATGACATGAGGGTTGAATTTCAAGGCTTGAAATCATATAAGGTACTTAAATTAGAACCTTCATCTTGAGTAGAGTAGAAGAGATATGGGGTATCACTTTCTCATGTCTGCCTCGGCATACTATATGGCATTTTCAACTTGTTTGTTCCTCCAAAGGACCTTGATGGAAGCTACATCTTTGTTTCTCAACCACTTCACTTGTTTATCCAAAATCTCCACCGGGACATCCTTATAGGTCAAACTATCTTCCACAACACCCGCAACATCTAAGGGCATAATAGTACTTGGATCATCCATGCACTTTCTCAACATGGACACGTGGAAGACCAGATGAACCTCATTCATCTCCACAGGCAACTCTAACTCATATGCAATCTTACCCACTCTCCTCAACACTTTATAAGGGCCCACAAACCTTGAGATCAATTTCCCTTTCTTGCCAAATCGAACCACACCCTTCATGGGTGAGACTTTTAAGTAAACCCAATCACCCACCTTAACTCAAGATCTCTTCTCCTCACATCGGAGTAGGACTTTTGTCTACTTTGGACTGTTTTCAATCTCTCCCTTAACACCTCACCTTCCCTATGGCCTCCATGGCCTCCATGACAAAATTCGTATCTAGCAAAGCCATCTCATCCACTTCAAACCACCCAACTGGGGATCTACAATGCCTACCATATAAAGATTCAAAGGGAGTTGTACCAATGCTGAAGTGGTAGCTATTGTTGTAAGCAAACTCAATAAGTGGAAGATGTTCATCCCAACTACCCTTAAACTCCAAAACATAAGCTCTAAGCATATCTTCTAGAGTTTGGATAGTCCTCTCGGCTTGACCATACATTTGAGAGTGAAAGTTCGTGCTAAGCTTAACCTTAGTACTAAGACCTCTTTTGAAGGACCTCCAAAAGTGACAAGCGAATTGAGCACCATGATTCGAAATGATAGACAAGGTCACCCCATGCAATTTAACCAACTCATGTATATACAACTTGGCATAATCTTCAACACCATAAGTGGTTTTGACTAGTAGAAAGTGAGCTGACTTTGTCATTCTATCCACATAAACCCAAATAGAGTCAAAGTGTTTACTAGTCTTAGGCAACCCAACCACAAAATCCATGTTGATCTCTTCTCACTTCCAAGTAGGAATCTCTATGTCTTAGGTTAGGCCACTCGACCTTTGATATTCGGGTTTGACTTGTTGGCAATTATGACATCTAGATATGAACTTGGCAATATCTCTCTTCGTACCACCCCACCAATACACCTCTTTGAAGTCACTATACATCTTTGTAGAACCAGGTGAATAGAATACGACAAATTATGGACCTCCTTCAAGATCATCTCCCTTAAGTCTTCAATATTAGGCACACACAACCTACCTTGGTACCTAAGGAAATCATCTCCCCCTTAGGAGAAAACCTTCACTTTTCCATCCTTTAGCAAGGTTTTCAACTCTAGCAAGGCGAGGTCAAGGTCTATTTTTAACTTTAATTCCTCAATCAAAGAATATTTAGAACCATCAACAAACACTACACTACCATTTTCAACCTCTTCCAACCTGAACCCTAGTCTAGCCAATCGGTGAACTCCTCTATCCACCTCTTTGCCACCATCATCAACATGATCTAGACTACCCACGGACACTCTACTTAGAGCATCGACAACAAAATTAGCTTTGTCGGGATGATAATACACACTCATATCATAATTTCTAAGGAACTCTAACTACCTTCTTTGTCTCAAGTTAAGATCTTTTTATGTGAACACATATTGGAGACTCTTGTGGTCGGTAAACACATCAAAATGAACCCCATACTGGTAATGACGCCAAATCTTCAAGGAAAACACCACGGCTGCCAATAAAAGATCATAGGTGGGATAATTCTTCTCATGCACCTTAAGTTGTCTGGAGGCACATGCTATCACCTTGCCATTTTGCATCAAAACACACCCTAAACCAATTCTTGATGAATCACAGTATACCACAGACCTATCGCACCCCATCTCTTATAATACTAGTACTATGCAAATGAAACATGACATGGTTTGGTCAAATTAGCACCAATTTTTAAAAGTACTTGTATCTTGTGTTAATGGGGTATATATGCATCTAATGCTTAAGAAGGCCAAGTGCATACATGTTTTGTATCAAATTGAGAAGATCAGGACCCTAAAAAAGGTGAGAGAATTGAGATGCTTGTAGGACTTAAGAAGCTAGCAGGTGATTCACCTATTTGCTTAGCGTAAATTTGCTAGCTAAACGGAGATAAGGCTGACGTCGAATTTGTCCAAATCCGATTATGAATAAAGTCCATGTTAAGGGTGTAACTTTTGACCATGTTTTAGCATCATAAATAGACTATATGTTTAGCCCAAGGAGGATATTGAAAGGTCCCAAAGACATCACAACTACCAACTATGTCTATACTCTTGCATATGTTCATATGTTCCCATACATAGTCACCTTCAAATATGCATACATACGTGGATAGAAAGTTACATGGGTTCTTGTTTCTAAATAAAGTTCAAGAATTGTTTCATCCCATACATATTTCGTTATTTGTGTAACATACGCTTTTCATTGTCATATGGTCTTATATGATTATTTACATATCACAAGTTATATCTACAGTCCTACAACTCTAACATTGTGACCACCAAAAGAATCACCTCAAAGGTAATAAAAAGTAAAGTATATTGTTTACTGATGGGTGGTAGCCCGAGGGCTGGAAGAATCACCTAGCCAGAGATGATCCTATAACGGGTGGTAGCCTGAGGGGTTAAGGAAGTACCTATCCAGGGATGATCCCGATACAATTTTACCGCTGATCAGCTGGTCATTTGTATTACATGCTGTGAATAGATTATGCAGTAAAGGCAAAGTAATATAAAGAACATAAATTACACGATCCCAAAGTATAACCAAAGGTGGTCTCTTATCCTACAACAGTGCATAGTTTTATTTGAGTTGTTACTTCATATACAGTATTTCCTGTCTTACATATTTAGTACATTATCTTGTATTGACATCCCTTATAGGGGATCTGTATTTCATATTATAGATATAGGTGCTAGTAGATCTCCTCAGTAGAGTACAGCACATCCAGTTGTTGTTACCAAGCTTCAGGTTGCTTCAGGGCTTTGTGTGTATCTAGAGCTTATATGTTTGTATTGTATAGTTAGTCAAGGCAGGGCATGTACCGACCCTTATCAGATACCTTTCATTATCTAGAGTCTTTGTAAATTATGTAAATGAAAATGTAGTCGTGTCTCATACCCTAGACACGGTGGCCCCAATGGCCTAACCATATGCATTTCCTTTTGCCACTTTACTGCTGTTAATTTTCTTAAAGGCACGTTGAAGGTAGAAACCATTTATAATATGTATAGAAAGCACATAGATATAGGTTGGTTCTCTTGGGCCTTGTTGGCAATGGGTGCTAGTCCGCCCTAATGGGACTTGGAGTGTGACAGAAATGGTATTAGAGCGGGTTATCCTAGGGAGTCTATAAGGCCATGTCTATGTTGAGTCTAGTTTATATCGATGTTTGTGCACCATATTTAAAAACAGAAGGCTATGTGGTATTTAGGAGTTGTTACTTTTTTTCGTTCTTTAAATCGTGCCATAGAGTTAAGTATAATAGATAGATTATGTCTAACCCCTAAATTGTTTTGTACAGCGAACATGTATGCCAGAAACCTGGAAGAACAAAGGTAAAGGAAAGGAAGTAGAAGTGGTGGTTGGTATACCTAGTCAGGTGAGACAAAGAAATGAGTCTCAAAATAAGTCTATATCATAGACATGTCCAACTCCTCCAGCTCCTAATGAACTCGGAGGTAGTGAAATTCTCCTAGAACCACCTATCGATGCTACCGTGCAAGATCTGAGAAATGCAGTCCAACTATTGACTCATATAGTTGCTGGCAAAAGGCCAAAGACAAAAAGGTCCAATTATAGGTTGAGGTGGTGCAAAAAGGGCAGTTGGAACTAAGATATATGATTTCCTTAATTTGGACCCTCCAACCTTCGCTCGGTCAGATCCTAATGAAGACCCCCAAGACTTTATTGATCAAATTAAGCATATTTTAGATGTTATGCGTGTGAGTGGTACATAAGTTGTCGAGTTATTTACATATAGGTTGAAGGGCATGGCTATATTGTGGTATGATGCTTGGAGGCAATCCAAAGATATAGATGCTCCCCTAACCAATTAGAAAGATTTCAAAGAGGCATTTCTTGACCATTACTTGCCATTAGAGATCTGAGAGGCCCATGCAGATCAGTTGTTGAATATCCACCAAGGGAATATGAGCGTGAGGGAGTATAGCCTCCAATTTATTTCCCTATCAAGGTATGCTCCCAATGTAGTTGCTACTGTGCTAGATAGAGTTCATCGATATATGGATAGGTTTGATAAGTATCTGGTCCAAGACTGTACCATTACTTCTTTGAATAAAGATATGGACATAGCGAGTATGCAAGCGTTTACATAGAAATTAGAGGATCAGAGGTAAAAGAGAAGGACACAAGAGTTAGAAAGGGCACAAGCCAAAAGGGCTAGATCTACAGGGTAGTTTACACCATCCCAAGGTGAACTTAGACATCAGGTTTCTAATAGACCACCAAGGCCATCATCCTCCTATTCTACAGCCAATGCTACACCATAACTTCAAGGGTCTAGGAGTAATCACTTTGGTCAATAAGCTGAGGGACAAGGTACACGAACAACAAGATATTAGGCAAGCCAGACAATGACTCCTAGGTAACCTTGTAAATAGTGTGGAAGAAGTCATCTAGGTATATGTCATATTGGGACAAATGTTTTTTATTGGTGTGATACGCCAGGGCATATGATAAAGGATTGCTCAAGGAGGCATATGAGTAATATAGCATAATCTACTTGGTCGACTATTGTATCGTCATCATCAGTTCCTCTATTAGGTAAGGGTCAACAAGTACCTATGGGTCATGGTATAGGTATTAGAGTGGAAGATAGCTCTAGTGGAGTCCAAAATCGCACTTATACTCTAGGGAGTCGGAAAAACTTGGAAGCTTCACCTGATGTGATCACCAGTACATTGTCCATATTTTCACATAATGTATATGCATTAATTGACCTTCGTCTACACTATCATACATTACCCCATTAATTGTTGGGAAGCTTAAGAGAACACCTAAATTATTGAACACATCATTTGAAGTATCTACACCAATCGGTGAATATATTATCGATAGAAGCATTTATTATGACTGTGTAGTAACTGTTTGTGATCATGACACATTAGCTGACCTTATTGAGCTAGAAATGGTGGAATTAGATGTTATAATGGGTATGTATTGGTTAGGTTTTTGCAATGCCATCATAGATTGCCGAACTAAGAGAGTGTACTTCCACTTTTCAAATGAGGTAGTTCTTGAATAGGAAGGTAGTATTGGGGTACCAAAGGGTAAGTTTATCTCTTATTTTAAGTCTAGGAAGATAGTATCTAAGGGGTATATATGTCATTTATTTAGAGTGAGGGATATGGAGACAGAATTGCCAACTCTTTAATCAGTTGCAGTAGTGAATGAATTTGTTGATGTGTTCCTTGAAGAACTTCTAGGCTTAACCCCTAAACTAGAAATAGCTTTTGGTATTGACTTACTTTTACACAATCAATTTATTTCTATCCCTCTATATAGAATGGCCCCGGCAAAATTACGTGAATTAAAATAGCAGATAAAAGACTTATTAGAGAAGGGTTTTATAAGACCTAGTGTGTCCCCTTGGGGTGCACCAGTGTTATTTGTATGCAAAAAGGATATAACCTTGAGAATGTGTATCTACTATTGACAATTGAATAGGGTGACAATTAAGAATAAATACCCACTCCCCAGGATTGGTTATTTATTTGATCAGTTATAAGGTGCTAAATGCTTTTCAAAAATTGATTTGAGATCGGGGTATCACCAAGTGAGGGTGAAGGAGGAAGATATACCTAAGACTGCTTTCAGAACACGCTATGGCCACTTTGAAATATTTATTATGTCATTTGGGATAATAAATGCACCAACAGTTTTTATGGATCTGATGAACGGGGTATTTAAGCCATTCTTGGATGTGTTTGTGATAGTATTTATAGATGACATTTTAATATATTCAAGATCAAAAGAGGACCATGTAAAGTACTTACGACAAGTGTTACAGGTTCTTCCTAATTTACAATTGGATGCAAAATTCTCTAAATATGAATTTTGGCTACAATTAGTAGCATTCTTGGGTCATATTCTGTCCGATGAGGGAATAAGCGTTAATTCACAAAAGATAGAGACTGTGAAAGATTGGCCAAGGCCAACAACACCCACGGAAGTTCAGAGTTTCCTAAGGTTGGCAAGTTATTATAGGAGATTTGTTGAAGGTTTTTTTTCTATTTATACACCTCTAACAAAGTTGCCACATAAGGCAACTAAGTTCCAATGGAATAATGCATGTGAAAAGAGCTTCCAGGAACTAAAAAATAAGCTAACTTCTGCACCTATGCTAGTACTTACGGAAGGCACCGAGGGGTATGTAGTATATTTCAATGCTTCAGGAGTTGTCTTAGGATGTGGACTGACACAACATGGTAGGGTAATTGCTTATGCATCTAGACAGATATGACCACATGATAAAAACTATCCAACACATGATCTTGAGCTAACAGCAGTTGTGTTTGCTCTGAAAATATGGCGTTGATATTTTTAAGGGGTTCACATTGATATATTTACTAATCATAAGATCATGCAATACATCTTTAAGCAAAAAGACCTAAATTTAAGATAGTGCAGATGGCTAAAGCTAATAAAGGCTTACAATGTTGATATATTGTACAATCCGGGGAAGGCAAATGTGGTACCCGATGCTCTAAGTCATAAGGCAATCATAAATACTGGTGATTAGGCCATGGTAAATCAAGGAGCGGCTAAGGATCTACATTAACAAGCCAGTTTAGGAGTTCACCTTCTTGAAACTCCAAAGGAAGGGGTTGTTGTGCATAATGTTGCGGAGTCTTCGTTGGTAATGGAGGTGAAAGAAAGATAACTCGAGGATCCTATTTTATGATGGCTTAAGGAAAAGGTCAGTCAGGGTATAATGAAGGGCTTTGAACATACATAAAATGGAGTACTTTATCGCCATAATAGATTACATGTGCCAGATATTAATGGACTAAGGAAGATGTTAGTGGAAGAAGCCAATCATTCCCGATATTCGATCCATCCAGGAATAACTAAGATGTACCATGACCTGAAGAGAATATTTTGGTGGGGAGGCATGAAAAAGGACCTTGCAGAATTTGTGGCTCAATTCCAAATTGCCAAGAAGCGAAAGTAGAACACGAAAAGCCAGGAGGTTATATGCAATGTATAGATCTTCCAACATGAAAGTGGGATATGATCAATATGGATTTTGTTATCGGTTTGCCTTGCTCATTTCAGAAGTTTGACTCCATATCAGTAATAGTTGACAAACTCACAAAGTCAGCACACTTCTTACCAGTCATGAGCAATTATACAGATGAAGAGTATGCCAAGCTATACCTTAAATAGATAGTCAAGCTACATGGAGTCCCAATCTCCATTATATCTAACCAAGGAGCTCAATTCACTGCAAAGTTTTCGAAGTCCTTCCAAAGGAGTTTAGGGACATATGTAAATTTGAGTACAGCATTCCACCCTCAGACAGATAGTCAAGCAAAATGCACCATTTAGACACTTGAAGACATGTTGCGAGCTTATGTATTGGACTTTAAAGGTAGTTGGGTGGACCATTTGCCACTTATTGAATTTTCCTATAATAATAGCTACCACACAAGTATCAAGATAGCACCTTATGAAGCTTTGTATGGAAGAAAATGTAAGTCGCTAATTGGATGGTTTGAAGTGAGTGAAAACACCTTGCTTGGACAAGATCTAGTACAATAAGCCATGGAAAAAGTTAAGGTAACATGGCAGTGACCAGAAAAAGCTCAAAGTCATCACAAATCATATACGAATGTTAGGAGGAGAGGACTGGAATTCTCTATAGGGTATTAGGTATTTTTAAAGGTATCTCCAATAAAAGGGGTTATGAGGTTTGGTAAGAAAGGAAAACTGAGCCCACGTTACATAGGTCCATATAAAATTATTAAGAAGTTCGGGAAGGTTGCATATGAACTAGAGCTACCCTAAGAGCTTTCAATGGTTCATTTAGTTTTTCATGTCTCGATACTGCAAAAATACATAGGTGACCCATCCCATATTACTCCTATTGAGGATGTGCAGGTTACAGAAGACCTCACCTATGAAGAGGTACCCATTGCTATTCTAGATTGTCAAGTTAAGAAGCTAAGGAACAAAGAAATAGCTTCAATAAAACTACTTTAGAGAAATCAGCAAGCAGAAGAGATAACATGTGAGGCTGAGGACATGATGAAATCAAAATACCCTTACTTATTTGAAGATAAAGAGGAAGTCCAACATCCAGAATTAGGGGCCTTAATAGGTACATGTGTTTGAACATTTATTGTGTTGAACTTTGTTAAGCTACGCAATTGTGCTAACATTTAAGGACAAATGTTCCTAAGAGGAGGAGGATGTAACACCCTACCTCTTACAATACTAGTACTATGCAAATGAAACATGACATGGTTTGGTAAAATTAGCACCAATTTTTAAAAGTGCTTGAATCTTGTGTTAATGGGCTATATGTGCATCGAATGATTAAGAGGGTCGATTGAATATATGTTTTGTGTCAAATTGAGAAGATCACAGACCTAAACAATGTGAGAGAATTGAGGTGCTTGTAGGACTTAAGAAGCTAGCAGGTGAGTCATCTACTTGCTTAGCTTAAATTTGCTAGCTAAACGGATATGAGATCGACGTTGAATTTGTCCAAGTCCAATTATGGGTGTAACTTTAGCACATGATTTAGCATCATAAATAGAATATATGTTTAGCCCAAGGAGGATATTGAAAGGACCCAAAGACATCACAATTTCTTGGATAACTTAGGGCCAAACTAATTAAGAAGAAAGTTGAAAGATGGGCAGCAAAGGCCCATCAATTTGGAGCTCTTTAAGGCCCAAGTGAAACTAGCAAGGAGCTGCATCACTGACTTAATATATTAAGTCTAAGAAATAGAAAGTAAGTCGGCCAAAAGAGATTTTAAATAGGGATAAAGACAGCCCCCTAAAGTCATTTCAACTTGGACAAAAACAAAATCTGCTTTTTGGTTATTCTTTGCTCTCTTTCAACGTGTGGAAAACAGGCCATACAACGTCACAAGGATTATTAAAGAATCTCTAAACCTTGAGTTTAAAGGTAATTAAATCTACTTATGCACCTAGTATGGTTTGTTTATCAAAACCAAAAAAACAAGCTAATTATACATGTGCTGAAAATTCTGAACAGCATGTATTCTAAGTATTGTTGTACACTTTTCTTATTAATTAAGAGGCTTTTCTCTTCTTGGTTGGCCGTATTATGAAGTACTACTTATGTATTTAAGAAAGGTTAGTTTGATAGTAATGTAACGAGGCTGCTTTACCACTATTACAGTCTGCAAAGATGACTTATTGGAGGATATCTTAATTGTACTCTTAAAAGAAACTTGTGAGCTAAAAATTGGAAATTATTGTTTCACGACCTTCACCTAATTTGGGACTATTGGTGGAATATTATAAAACTGGTTTTATGTGTAAAAATATTTGATAGATTTTGGGTAAAGTTGAAATAGGTCTGAGATGATAGACGTCAAAATGGGATAAAGCGACGTAACGTTATGCTTCATATTTGTAAATTGTGTAGAATTGTTATATGTTGTGCATTGTGGGCTGTTGTAAGACTATTATGGCACTAAAATAGGGTGTACATGATTTGTACATGATAATATGTATTATAAAATGCTATTAGGGGTGAAAAGTTTGAAAGAATACGCTCGGGTTTATCAATACTCGCTTACTGCCCGTGTGTCATTCTTTTATATGATTCGGCTGCCAAGATGTATCTATTGGCTGATAATGCTAGTTTTATCACCTACTATAGTATATATAAATATTTATAGGAATGTAAGGTTATCTTGAGGTAGTAACGAGGTCATACAATGAGGTATGTAAGGGTGGAAGAATCACCTAGCCGGGGATGATCCTATCACGGGTGCTAGCTTGAGGGGTTAAGAAAGAACCTAGCTAGGGATGATCCTGATACAGTTTTACCACTGATCAGCTGGTTATTTTTGTTACATGCTATGCATAGATTATACAGCAAAGTTAAAGTAATATAAAGAACAAAAAGTACACGATCCCAAAGTATAACCAAAGGTGGTCTCTTATCCCACACCAGTGCGTAGTTTCATTTGAGTTGCTACTTCATATATAGTATTTTCTGCCTTACATATTTAGTACATTATCTCATACTGACGTCCCTTATGGGGTACCTGCATTTCATGTTGCAGGTATAGGTGCTAGTAGATCTCCCCAGTAGAGTACATTTATCCAGTTGTTGTTACCAAGCTCTAGTTTGCTTCGGCGCTTTGTGTGTGTCTAGAGCTTATATGTTTGTATTGTACAGTTAGACAAGATGGGACCTTTCTCGACCCCTATCAGATATTTTTCTTTATCTTGAGGCTTTGTAGACTATGTAAATTAAAGTGTGGTCATGTGTCATACCCTAGACACTATGGGCCCAATGCCTAACCATATGCATTTCCTTTTGGCACGTTATTACTGTTTATTTTCTTAAAGGCACGTTTAAGGTAGAAACCCCTTATAATATGTATAGAAAGCAAGTAGATATAGGTTGGTTCTCCCGGGCCTTGTTGGCAATGGGTGCCAGTCCGCCCTAACGAGACTTGGGGCATGATAAAACCTCTCTAACCCTTCTGGTAGAGCCAAGATAGGAGCGGAAACAAGCTTATCTTACAAGGTTTGGAAAATCTTTTCACATTCATTGGTCCATACTACTTTGCCTTCTTGTAGGCCAACCTAGTCAGAGGAGAAGCAATAGAAGAAAAACTTTTCACAAACCTCTGGTAGTAACCCGTCAAACCCATGAAACTCCTAATATCCAATGGAGTCAAGGGTCTAGGGAAATTTATAATCACCTTTGTCATCTTAGGATCAACCTTAATGCCATCACCCGACACCACATGCCCTAAAAAAGTAACCTTTTTCAACCAAAATTCAGATTTTTTATATTTAGCATACAACCTCTCCTCTCCCAAGATTTGCAACACTACCCCCAAGTGATTCACATGCTCTTCCTCACTCTGGGAATAAATCAACATATCATCAATAAAGACCACCACAAACATGTCAAGTTAAGGTTTAAAGACCTTATTTATGAGATCCATAAATATAGTGGGTGCATTAGTCAACCAAAAGGAAATAACTACAAACTCAAAGTGCCCATACCTAGTCCAAAAAGCCATCTTGGGAATATCACACTCCCTCACCTTCACTTGGTGGTATTCAGACCGAAGATCAATTTTAGAAAAGTGACTAGCCCCTTGTAGTTGATTAAAAAGGTTATCAATCCTTGGTAGAGGGTACCTGTTCTTTATGGTAACACTATTAAGTTGTTGGTAATCAATGCACATTCTAAGAGAACCATCCTTTTTCTCCACAAACAACACCAATGCACCCCAAGGTGACTTACTAGGCCTTATGAAGCGCTTCTCCAACAAATCCCTCAATTGATCCTTTAACTCTTTCAATTCAATTAGGGTCATACGCTAAGGGGTAATGGAAATGGGTTGAGTATCGAAAAAGTGGTCTACACCAAAATTCTATTTCCCTTTGGGAGAAACACGAAGAAAATCATCGAGAAAGACAACAAGAAACTCACTAACTATCGGAACTGACTCAATAGGAAGGACTTTAGACTCAACATCCCTAACCCTCACAAGATGAAATCAACTTTTAGGCTTTGTGACAAGAAATGAATCTACCCTTAACCACTACATCATGACTTTTCCACTCAAGGACGGGCTCATTAGGGAATTAGAATTTAACCCTAAGGTTTCTAAAATCAATAGAAGGATAACATGCATGCAACCAATCCATCCCAAGAATGATATCAAAATCCATCATATCTAATTCAACAAAATCACAAGGCAAGACTTTATGCAATATAAACATGTGACAATTTCTATAGACTCTTTTAGAAACAATGGACTCACCAACAGGGGTAGACACTTCATATGATTCATAGAACAATTCGGGACTCACATGTATCTTTTTGGCAACAAAAGGAGTAATGAAAGAAAGAGTGGCACCTAGATCTATCAAGGCTTACACATCAAAATCAAAAACCTTTAACATATCAGTGACAACATCAGGCAGGGCACCTCATCCACCCTTTGCATTCCTTGAAGAATATAGAATCTATTTTTCCTTAAAGCACCCCATTATTGGCCTCCCTTTGCCCTTGGACTCGCATTAGCACCTTGACCTTATGGACAACTATCTCTACCTTTGTTTTGAGCATGAAGACAATTAATAACCTTGTCACCCACTTCACTATAAGCAAAGCAAGTATTAGAGTGTCTAGAGATAGACCACTATGGTTGCTACTACATCTTTGGCACTAACGGTGAATCATCCGACCATTACTACCTTTAAATCTTGGATTATCATTAGCAACTCTCTTATTAGAAGCATTGTAAGACCCTTGGCCTTAGAACTTGTGGCCTTGGGGAAATCTACCACCTTTGGAACCTTGAAAACCACCTTCAAAATGATCCCTCTTGGACTCACCACTTCTTCTTTTTCTAAGTTTCCCCTCTAATTTCTCAACATATGTCATGAGACAAGACAAATCCATATCACCTACTAGCATAGAGGTACAACACTCCTCATTGACCAAGTCGGGCACTCTTGACACAAATTTGTTCATCCTTGATCTAGGTTCGGCAACCAATTATGGAGCATACTTGGACAGCTTATTGAACTTGAGGGTATACTCCCTCACACTCATAGAACATTGCTTAAAGTTCAAAAACTCCATCATTTTAGCCTCCCTTATATTGATAGGAAAGAACTAATTGAGGAATATGGCTTTGAACTCCTCCCAAGGAATAACATCATTATCTCTCCTCTCCAGTTGATCCCCATGATGGATAGCACTTTATACATCTCATCGATGAACACTTGAGGATCCTCTTCCAGCTTGGATCCATGAAACTCCGATGGGTTCATTCTTGCAAAATCCTTCACCCTAGAGGCTAGAGTGGGAGCATGAGGGCTTGGGACCTTGGTTCATTTGGTTGGTCATAGCATGGGACAACATTGTGATAGCATCTTGGAACTCTTCTTAGGCTATCCCTCCTTCTTAAGGGACTTGAGGAGTGGGAGGGGCCGATTGCTCCTTGGGAGTACGGGCTCTCCTTAGTATTCCCTTGGAATCAGCATGATCTAGAAGGAAATAAGGGAATTTATTAGGGGAAAAGCATTATAGTTACACCTAAAGCATGATATAGACCATGAAAAATCAAAACATTTCCTAAAATGCCTCATAGCCTCCCATTCATAGTTGTAGTGTGCTTCACAACCATGAATAAGACTCTAATCAGTGCAGTGTGTTGGGTTTCTTAGGACAATTAACTACCTAATACTGTGATACAAAGTTTGTCACGACCTAAGCCTTGGGACTAGACATGACATGATGAATAGAAACCCAAAAGGACCCCAAAAAAGCCTCTTAGCATATCAATCTCACATCCTTGGTTAAGTAAAATAGACAACAACAAGGGATATGATAAAAAGGGAAATAGGGCAATGGGAAATCTTGATATTCATAAATGCATAAAAGAGTCAAACTCATAGTATAAGTACATCATAATATCCAACAACACCTCTGACATGGAATGGAGAGGCAACCAAGGCACTTTCTGGGCTCACCCTCATAATAACAAGTTTTCAACCAAATAAGGTCTCAAAATAGCAAGTGTAATGTAGATAGTGTCCTCAGACTTAAGGACTCACCAAAGCTTATCTCTGAAGTATCGACTAGCCATGTAGAGGATAACAAAATAGAGCTTCAGTTCCTATATGATAATATCATGTAGGCATAGAATATGCATTAGTACATTTGAATATATTAAGTATGTGAGATGAAGTGTAACAAAACGTAGGCCAATTTAGTGAAAATACAAAATCATAAGTAATAGATATATAATCTCAATATGGCATACATGATCAATACTCATAATAAAACATGCTTGTTAATCATTCATATTGCATAATATTTATAGCATACATATATGGGAGCGACCTCAACCAACATAGACCAAATAGCTACAACTTGGAATCCAAGGCATGACACCCCATCGGTGAGGTGGACGGGCATGACATCCCTGTCTAGCTGTGTTCCACTTGCCAAGGCAAACCAAACATGATAACATAACTAGATGGATCCACTAGTATAGCAAGGGTAATAAACATAATGCTATGGTGGCACATGGTTTAAAGACTAAAGACTTTATATAAGGACCTCTTGAGTCAAGCCCAAATCTTAAGCCTCAATCGATGCTAATTCAAATCTCACAGAATACTTGAAATAATCATAACTTGTATAACTTGTAAGAAACATGGAAACATGGCATGAGTAGGTATTGAAACATGCTTGACCTCTAGTGGTGAGCCTAACTTGAACATGAGAGTAGATCATAATCATACATAAACCCTTGCTTTAACATTAATCGCTCACAAGAGGTAAAATCTTGAAATAGGGCTAAACTTGATACTTGTAAAATCATAGGTGTTTTTCATGAATTTAATACATACTTGAAATCCCTTAATCATCATATAGTCACTTGACTTGTAAGTCGTGAAATAGATCATCAATAACTTGAGAATTCTTGACTTGACATTTTATTAAGCACATGGTAGGCTCATGATACTTGTTCAAAATCATGCAATTCAAGAGTGAAATAAGATGAGTAAACCTAATGAAAAACAACCCACCAATATGCAGTAAAACCCTCTTGTAGGGTACCTTGAAATACATCACAAAAGCTCATAACAGTTCATAGTTTCATAGCTTAAAACATGCATAATCTCAATGGACAATCAATTCATGGTATAAGCTTGAAATAGATAGTCATGTATAATCAATAAATATCTCATAAAACCCTAACATAATCTATATTCATAATCCATGATAAGAGATGCCCATAGGTAACAAAACTTGAAAACATGCAATTTTCATGAAAAGGGAAGGTTGGGCTCCATGGAAGGTTGGGCTCCATGGAAACCCATATACCTTAATCCTTGAATTTATTAAGGTGAGCATGAAGTAGTCTTGGAGCTTGAAATGAATCCTTGAGTTCCAAAGTTGAGCCTGCGATCCTTAGATTGGAATGAGAGCATTGACACAATCTTAGAGGGGTTTGAGAGAGGGTTCTTTGAGATATAGAGTTGAAAAATGGCTAAGTATGGGTGATTTCAGGTTTTAGTGGGCATGGGGCTATGACTCTAATGCACTTGGGTGGATAAGAAAAACAAAGAAAAATATTATACTGGTCCATATTTGGTCTGCGGCACAGACCAAATTCAAAGGAGGAATTGCACTACTCTGCGCCTCTACCGCGTTGTGGCCAGGGCGGAAATGCTCTCTAGAAATTAGAAATTAGCGAATATTATTTTTTGCTATGGGTCCTCTAAAATTTAGATTACACACATTTTCTACTCAATTTTTCCCACTAATCGAGAATATACAGTCAGATTTTTGATATCACGCATGGATATTGAGATATATTGAAATTACGATTATGGGCATTCTGAAGCACATTTTGGGCCATTTCATTTTGGATGACACCAAAGGCTACATTATATATAATTATGTCTTGAGAATTGATGTAGGTTGTGTTTTTATGCAGCATGGTAGGCTTATAGTATATGCTTCCAAATAGTTGCGAAAACATAAACTATCCTACCCATGATCTTGAGCTTGCCGCAATTATTTTGACCTAAAGATTTTGAGGCATTATCTACATGGAGCTTATGTTGATGTTTTTATCGACCACCAGAGCCTCCAATATTTATTTAAACAAAAGAGTTGATTTTACCATAATAGAGGTGGCTAGAATTACAAAAAGACTATGATGTTGACATTTTATATCATCCCAGTAAAGCTAATGTTGTTGTTAATGCACATAGCCAGAAGTCTATGAGCAGTCTAAGTCATTTTAAAGCTAATAAGGCTAAAATGACAAACGTTCTACGTCAGCTAAGTAAGTTGCCAATACAATTAGTAGATGTGGTGGATGCAGGTGTAATTGTTAAAAATACAACAAAAATCTTCCATTGTTACTGAAGTAAAAGAGCAACAACGTAAGTATCCTGAACTTATCACATCGAGGGAAAGTATTCCGCAACAGAAACATCCTTTATTTGAGATAACTTAAGATGGAGTCCTTTAGTACCAGGGTCTCTTATGTGTTCCAAACATCAGAGGGCTCTAAGGCAAGATTCTTTTTAACGCCTATTATTCTACATATTCGAATCACTTTGGGGCAACAAAAAAAAGTATAGAGAAATTTTGATAGGTCTATTGATGGAATGGCAATAAAAGGATATTGCTAAGATGGTGGCCCAGTGCCACAATTACTACCATGTTAAAATAACAGATCAGAGACCTGGAGGCCTAGCTATGTATACAGATCTTCCATTATGGAAATGGGATATGATAAACATAGACTTCATCACTAGGTTGCCTTGTACTCCGCGTATGTGTGACTCTATTTGGTTGTAATACCCTACATCTTACAATACTAGTACTATACAAATTAAACATGATATGGTTTGGTCAAATTAGTGCCTATTTTTAAAAGTGCTTGAATCCTATGTTAGAGGCTGATATGTGCGTCTAACGCTTAAGAGGATTGATTGCATATACGTTTTATGTCAAATTAAGGACTTCACAGCCCTAAATAAAGTAAAAGAATTGAGGTACTTGTAGGAATTAGGAAGCTACCAAGTGAGGCACCTACTTGCTTAGCTTAAATTGCTAGCTAAATGGAGACGAGCCCGACGTCAAATTTTTCCAAGTTCGATTATGAATAAAGTTCGTATTATGGGTGTAACTTTAGCCCATGTGTTAGCATAATAAATGGACTTTATTTTCAGCCCAAGAATGATATTACAAGAGCCTAAAGACATCACAATCTATTTAATAATTTAGGCCCAAACTAATTAAGAGAAAGGGGAATAATGGGCAGCCAAGGCCTATTAGTTTGCAACCCAATAATGCCCAAGTGAAAGGGGCAAAATGGTAACTTACCATATTGATCAAATAAGTCTTAAAAGGTAAAAAAAAGGTTAGCCAAATTAATCATTTAAAAAGGGGTTACAAGCAGTAAATTCATTCTTAAACTTGGAAAATTTCAGTTTTCACAAAGTTTCATTGTTCTTCTTTCTTGACTTTGTAAAGCAGCCAAAAGAAGCTTTTAGGGTACTAAGGAGGCCCCCAACCTTGGAGGTAAAGGTAAGTGATTATAGTTGTGTGTTTAGTAAGGTTTTTTCATGAAAAGCAAGAGACTATGTTGGTGAGGTATATGTTGAAAAAATTTGGACAGCATGTGTCCTAAAGATTGTTATGAACTTTTCTTGTTATTCAAGTGGATTTTCTCTTCTTATTGACTGAATTATGAAGTATAACTCATGTTTTTAACAATTTATAGTTTGTTAATTATGTAACTAAGTTGTTGCGCCACTTTTACAGTCCGCTAAAGTGAGTTCTTATAGGATATCACAATTATGTTCTTAGTATGAACTTGTGTGCTGATGGATGGAAAGCTATTGCCTCACGTACTTCATGAATAATTTGGTACTATTCTAAGATTTTTTTAAGGCTTTTTTAATGTATAGATGTAAGGCTTTTTTAATGTATAGATGTATTGAGGACAGATAAGGTTAAGTTGAAACAGGTTTGGGATTGTCAAAGTCGAAATATAGTGAAGGGATGTAACATTATGCTGCCCATTTGTATGTTGTATAGAATTATTATGTGTTCTATTTTGTGGGATGTTGTAAGACTGTTATGGCACTAAAATATGTTGCACATGATATGTATATGAGAATGTGTATTAGAAAATACAATTAGGGACGGAAAGGTTGAAAGAATACGCTTGAGTTTATAATTATACGCTTGTTGCCCATGTGTTATTTTTTTATGAGATTGCGCTGCCAAGATATATCTATTGGCTGCTAATGCTAGTTTTATCATCTACTATGTTATATATAAATATTTGGAGGAAGGTAAGGTTATCTCGAGGTAATAATGAGGTCGTACAGCGAGGTATATAAGGCTACTCGATTTCGTATTACTTAGCATGAAACCTAAATTCTACCTTGGTACGTAGATGCTCTTATCTACTTCGACATAATAAACAGCCATGTCTCCACTCTTTCACACGTTCAGATGCTCCCATACACAGTGACTTACAAACCTGCATACATAATTAGATACCAAGATATACGAGTTCGTTCTACTAAATAAAGTTCATGTTTTGTTCTACCTACTATGCATTTCATTATGTGTGTAACCTACTCTTTTCATTATGGTGTTGTCTTTTGTGATTACTTACATGTCATATGTTGTATCTATAGTCCTCCAGTCACAATATTATGACCATCAAAAGAAACATCTCAAAAGTAATTAATTAAAAAATAAAATATATTGCTTATTGATGAGTGGTAACCTGAGAGGTGAAAGAATCACCTAGCCAGGGTCGATCTTATCATGGAGGGTAGCCCAAAGGGTGAAAGAAAAAGCCTAGCCAAAGCCGATCCCAATATATATTTATACCACTAATCAACTGATCATTTGTATTACATATTGTGCCCAGATTATATAGTAATGTTAAAGTAATAAAAAAACATAAAGTACATGATCCCACAGTATAACAAAAGGTAGTCTTTTATCCTACACCAATCCATAGTTTTATTTGAGTTATTACTTCATATACAGTATTTTCTACCTTACATATTCATTACATTACCTCATACTGACGTCCCTTACAGGGGAACTGCATTTCATTCTGCAGGTGAAGGTGCTAGTAGATCTCCCCAGTAGGAGTACAGGATATCCACCTGCTGTTACCAAGCTCCAGGTTACTTCGGAGCTTTATGTGTCTAGAGCTTATATTTTTATATTGTATAGTTAGTCAAGGTGGGGCCTATCTGACCCTTATCAGATACTTTTCCTTATCTAGAAGCTTGTAGACTATGTAACGTATAGTATGGTCATGTCTCATACTTTAGACACCGTGGCCCCAATAGCCTAGCCATATACATTTTCTTTTGGCTTTCTATTACTGTTTACTTCCTTAAAAGCATATTTTATGTAGAAATCCCTTATAATAGGTATAGAAAGCATATAGATACAAGTTGGTTCTCCCGAGCCTTATCGGCAATGGGTGTCAGTCTGCCTTTACGGGACTTTAGGCATGACATTGGCTAATCATTAATAGGCTGTCAAACTCTGCTCATTTTTTCCCATAGGAATGATATATTCAGCGGAGGATTATGCTAGTCTTTATATTCGAGAAAATGTTCACCTTTATGGGTCTCCATTATCTATTATCATTGATTGAAGGACTTAATTTACCACACATTTTTGAAGTCTTTCTTTAGAAGGGTCTATGCACCCAAGTAAATCTTAGCACCATTTTTCATCCATAAATTGATGGAAAAGTAGAGTGTACCATTCAGATTGTCGAGGATATATTATGTACCTGCATGCTAGACTTTAAAAAAAACTGGATGATTATCTACCTCTTATTGAGTTTGCTTATAATAACAACTTCCAAGCTAGTATTCGAATGGCCCCTTATGAAGCACTATAAGGTAAATGTATAGGTCATCGATCGATTTTGCTACACCTTAATCTATTTTAGCAAGTGATGTACAAAGTGAAACTTATTAGAGACCAATTTGTAAATGGCCTAGAGTCGATAGGAGTCTTATATAGACGTTCGATGATAAGACTTACAATTTGATGTAGAAGATTGAGTTTTATTAAAAGTAACACATATGAAGGGTATCATCCGATTTGATAAGAAAGGAAAGTTCAGTCCTAGATATGTCAGACTATATAAGATTATTTGAAAAATTGGCAAGGTGGCATATATGCTTGATTTGCCTTCAGAATTGGGAGCAGTCTATCTAGTGCTTTATGTATCTATGTTACAGAATTGTATTGGAAATCATTACCATATTACTCATATTGAGAATATCCACATTCCTGAAGACTTGTCTTATGATGAGGTACCGTGGCTATTTTAGATTGACAAGAAAGTTTCGAAATAAAGATGTGGCCTCCGCGAAAGTGTAGTGGCAGAATAAGAATATTAAGGAAATAACTTGGGAAACTAAAAAAATGAAATGATAAAGAATCACCCCCATTATTTATAACTTAAGGTGAGTCACATTCCAAAACTGGTAGCTATCTTTTTTAACAGTAACTTGAAATATAAGGGATTTGAAAGTGTAACTTGTATATTTTGTCGGGGGATAGCTATATGAAGCTTAGTAATTGGTTCGCAAAGATAATAAATATATGCAAAAAAAATCATATTATCGGAGATAGTAATGCAACCAAGTGATTGTCTTGACACATTTGGGGATGAATGTTCCTAAAGGGGGAGAAAGTGAGACCCTATGTTTCTCGTCCTTTATAATATAAATAATGTAGTATACTATAAAGATATATATCATTTTGAATAAAACCTAAGGATAATAAGGCTAAAAATATATGGTAATATCAATAACTTAATATATTAAGTCAAAGTAATCCCATAAATACATATTTGGGATTATAGAAATTACCCGAGTGGCAGCTTACCCTTTTTGGAACGTTTAAATTATATTTCACTTTTCAGATGGGACTAAGAGTGTATAAATTGCTAATAATAGATTTTTAAAGGTTATTCAAGAGCATAAAGGACATATGCTAAGTTTAGGATCAAGGATGTTGTGAGAATTAAAGGTTATTTAATAACACAAAGGTCATATGCTAAGTTTGGGATCAAGGAAATTGCGAGATAAAGATTGATCAAAATTATCGTGAGCTTCTTTAAGAAATATTTCTTAAATTTGGGTCAGATGTCTCAAACCATATCTCCAAAAATATAACGAGTTAGAAGGTTCATGAACTTTAAATTATAAGATCTATGAGTCTAGTTTTCAACTCATAAAACCGCGCATCAATTCTACTTCAGAATAAAAAGTTATAAAAGTTTAACCGTGACTGCTCGAGTAGATAATCAGGTCTTGAACTAGGCCGGGTCAAGCCCAACTTTATATTGGCTAACCTTTTAAAGATCAAAATGGACCATTTCAAAACAGTAACAAACTAAAGATAATGCTACCACAAGTTTCCTAAGTGATTTAGGTAAGTTTTCGCATTTTTACCATTAAAATTCGTCCCTCTGCCTAGAAATGTGTGTCGTACTCTTTGCAATATTTTCCCTCCTATTAGCTATGTTTGGAGCTATTTTAGAAGGAAAAATTTTAGTGTTCTTGCTAGTGATTCTAGTTTTAAAGCTGGTTTATTCAGGTAATAACCTTGAGGCTGTTTTACAATCAATTTTTAAGAAGTATTACAGACATTTCCTCGCGTAAGTATTATATAGAAAATCTGCTAATTAATGCTCAATTATGGACTATTTATAGGTGGTTATACATTGTGTATATATAGTATTGTGAAGCTTAGGATGTAATGAATAACTTTCATGAAGAAACTTTGGGCAATTGGACATTTGTTGGAGAGGTATATCAAGGCTAAGCTCCAACCCTTCTTTTAGCACAAAATCTGAGAAATTCCCAAAACGTCAAATGTGATATTTTTTTCTTTCTGTTGCTAGAAAATCCTTCAGTAAAAGGCATTAGGATTGCAGCTGAATTATTGTTATAATGATATTAGATTGGCATTCCATTCGTTTGCTTAAACTGGGTATTCAATATTTGTATATCAATTTATCGATTTTCCTGACTACCTATCCATATGTTTGAGGCGTTGCTCTACTTGGGGAAGTGTCACAAAAATAAAGGAAAATTACAAGGGGTATGTAGTATAACCAGTCCTTTGTCCATACTGAAGACATATTTGAAGCACTTAGCAAGTAACACATTAATTTCTAATAATCTCCACTACAATTCTCCTATTTAAATTACTAAGGCACTTGATTCATTTTAAATACTTTCTTTTACTAATTGACATGGAACCAAATATAAGCATTATGTGAAACATCTTTATGAACATTTTCAAAGTTAAAGCCTCACTCTAAATATTGAGTTAAGTTGTCAAACCAATTAAAGACATATAATATTGCATGAGTCGTGTGAATACGCTACGACAGTGATTGTGATGTTATGAGAATAAGTGTACAAATGAGCCAAGAGTGGATAAGTTCTTGCTATGTCTTACAATGTGCATTCAATATTCATATCATACATTGCCCGTTACGCTTGGACTTTGAGATATAATCAGAGGTATAGGGACTATTTGCCCAAATGATTATATATATGTATATGGTATAGATGGCTACAGGTTGGCAATTTTGATGCCGATTAGCTACCAGAAAGGACCGCCATTGCTACCATTTGGTTGGTGTGTCTTGCATTTGTGTCTATGTATATGTATTCATGACATGCAATTACTCGAGCATACCATGAATATTTGATCAATAGGAGGCTAAGTGTTGGACATGAAGGTAATCTGAGCTTTGCTTATAGGTAGTATTTTTGTAACCCCATTTTACTACAATTATCTATAATTTTACTTCCTGCCTTGCATACCAGTGCATATTTATTCGTACTGACATCCCATTGGTTAGGGATGCTATATTTTATTTCATGTGTGCAGATTCAGGTAGGAATTCTGATTGACCCTTTATTAGGAGCCCACTTCAACTGTGAGTTGGTAAGCTCCACCTTTTTCTAAAGCATTCAAAAGATGCTTACTTTTTGTTATACAGTTGGGTATAATTGGGACCCTGTCCGAATAGTGTTAGTGAAACTCTTAGAGGTTATTCTGGACATATTTCTTTGGGTTAGTCCTTCGGCACCGTTCAGTCTCAAGTCATAGGATTGACATGTATATATAGTATGTGTTTGTACCTCTATTTTTTCATCCTTGTCAGCTAGCTAGTACTTTATCATTTTTGTTTAACTATTTTAGTGTACATAATTTACTGTTGACAAGGTCATGACCTCAATGGTCCAGCCTTAGCTTTTCAGACATTACCCACACATACGCACACACATCTATATAGGCATGTATGTATGTATTTCTCTTTCTTATTTATTTTTTTATTTATTTTTATATAATAAAATTGACAAAATCCTATTAATCTATTTATAATAGATATGAGATAAGTGGCAGAGGACATTACCTAAACTATCAATTTAACCCACTAGTCAATTTCATTATCGAAAATTACCTCTCAATTAAATAATGAAAATTATAGAATGGTCCAAAATATTTTTAAAAAATTTACGAGATAAATCTTTTATGGCATACGAAACTATATATCTCAAAATGAATTAAAGGGTCATTACATGAATCTATCACTAAAATTGGCTTTGTTGTAAGTTTTAGAGCTTCCAAGAATATATTGAGGTTTTGAGTCTGATACTAGTTTAAATAATTTATCTTGGGTTCTAGGCCAACGAGGTTTCAAAGACAAATTATGACGATTCCATTGACTTTGGAATGTTATTTTTCGTACTATTCTATGTTTGATTTGCATTAACAGAGTTTCAAACAAATTTTGAGTGTCTAGTTCGTGATTTTATTGAAAATATGTAATGTTGGTGCAACAAGTTTTTGGTGCAGCTGGCTTAATAATCCATGTTTGCAATTATTTCTCTTTGTTCATAGTGTGTAGGGTCTTAGAACCTCCGCGTTTGTGGAGGTGGGCTAGCATTAGTGGAGTGCCCAGTGTCTCATACTCTACATTTGTGGAGGGGCCTTTTGCATTCGTGAATCACTGCTCCCTTTTTGCCTCTGCGTTCACAGAGAGTAAAACGTCCCTGAATAGTTCTAGCTTAACAAGGCGAGTTTAACTCATTTCCACCATTTTCAACACTTCAAGATTCATTTTTAAGAGATTTTTCAAGGTTTTTCAAGGCAAATTGATTGGATAGCTACTTTCTAACCTATTTCTTCTATTTCCATTGATTAATTTGTGGTTTTAACTTATAATTTTGGGATTTTAATGGTAGAATTTGGGGACTTTTCGGACTTTGATTCCTAAGCCTAAATTGATGATTTCTCCCCATCTTAACTCAGTTTTCAAAATGGTTTTTACCATTTAACTCCTTGTTACTTGGGGAAAGTTTTCATGCAATAATTTTCTGATTTTGACTACTTTTTTGGCATGGAACTTTTGCCATTTTATTCTTTTTATTTGAACTGATTAATTTTAATGTCATCCGATTCGTTATGTGTGATACTATGTTTGAATAGATTTTGGTTATTCGGAGTACCATAGGAAGCGAAACACTTTGCTTTTGACTTGATTTGAGACTTTATCCAAGGCAAGTGTACTTTTATCCTTTTGCTAAGTATGATTGAACCTTGTATGCTCCTTTGTGCATGTACTTGAGTACTTTGGGATAGAATTGTATCATCTTAGGCTTTGATCATGAGATTTTGTTTGAATGATTGTTCATATAGTGATTTATTTGCTTATGGGTTAATTATAGATTAATAATATATATGATCTTGTTAACTGCTTAATATTAATGTTGAGATGGATCTTATTTTGTGATACGATTGATATTGTAATTGATATGATATTGATTCTTGGAGAACACTAAAATCACTATGATATTGATATTTCCATATCACTGAAATCATGCACATTGAATCCTCTATTATCTGTGCATTTGATACTTAAGATGGCTACGATCGAAAGATGAATAAGGTAACATGTGGATTACTGGTCAAAGTATCTACCAATCAATGTTAGTGAGATTTGTTGATGAGCCGAGGTAATATGTCAGCTAATATTGGGTACGAGGCCATTTCCAGATGGGTCTGAGGTCCCTTTTAGATGGGTGAGCATTGGTTGAGGTCTTTTTCGACAATGTTCACAGATATATAGTCCATGTATGGCCCCCATGAGTTTCAATCTGATTTAATCGGTGAATGTGTATCATAGGACATATATGCATCATGATTATATGACATTGCATCACATTATTTACATCTCATGATATCTACTCCATCTTATATCATGCCTGTATTAATATTACTACTATATTGCTTATGGGATTATACAATTATTGTATTATTGACTTGAATAACAATTAGATATATTTATATACATATGTATTGAGTTAGTATGCAAAGTGATGAGTATATCTATATTATTGTGAATTATATAATATATTATGCAGGGACTTTTTCTGAGTGCAGGGTTGTAATTCGGCTATTTGTGGTTGGGAGTTAAGGAGTGCTTATGTCCCTCATTGCCTTATTTATGTTAGTTCCATTTCAGTGAGTACCTTGTTGTTTAGTGCTCACCCATTGCTACATTTATGTAGGTTATGAGTCTAGTCCTCCTTGCTAGTTTTCTGATATACAGGATTGAGCTTTGGATCTATTAAGAGGTAGTTGTATGTCCTTTCGGCGGTCTTTCAAAGATTTTTACCGTTATTTTTTTCTATTCAAGGACAAGACATTGAGGCTTGTATTTCATTTGAGTATTCTATATTTAGATGCTTGTACATGTGACACTAGTTTTAGGAAGGTTATAATTTTGATTCTTATACTTATCTATCGTATTAGACTGTTTATCATCTGCTTTTATTATCACATTGAGTTGTTTAGGTTTTGGGCTGACTCGCCTTGATTGGTTATGTGAATGTCATCAAACTTGGATTTTGGGTCATGACAGAATTGCCTTCTAGGTAGGCCAGGCTTTTCATTACCTCTAGACTGAGTTGAAATGTGCATTGAGAGCATGTTTGTTGTTAGAGGTCCCTGAGGAGTGTGTGTGTATGTGTGTGTGTATAATGCAGAGACTATAATTATCATTTGCATTCTGTAATGCTTGCATTAGTTCTGTTAAGTGGTTTTAACATTGTCTGGGCTATGTATGCTTCCGATATGGAATGTAAAGGCAAGTTTGCGGATGACACAGGTAGTTAAGCACTGATCCTACTTGTATACATATATTTGACTACTTAAATGTTGATTTGACTTGCTTGGCTCCTTGACACTGGAACTTACATCGAGCGCTTTAGCTAGTAATTGCTTAGATTCCTTTTCAAAATTTCCAAATTGTCACTAGTCACTAACATTTTTGAATGTCTTTACAGCAACAACTGGTTTATAAATAAAAGTGTTCATGATCTTATAAAAAAACACTGCAAAAAATAATCGTAAAAATGTAGTTCAGTTTAGTGGATAATCATAACGAACATATAGCTTACAAAAAAATAAAACTTAAATATTTTCTCCTTCCAACTAATATGGAAATCTTCCATTTTGAGATATCTCAAAATGTTTTTTTAACATTTCAATTTGGACTTCCAATGAATGAATGTAATCATTTTAAAGAGATTCTTTTTTTAAAAAAAAAAATCATATGAATATGATATCATTTGAGCCCAAGACATCACATCTTTTGCATATAATATAAATTCAAATCTTAGTATGATACTTGCCCAATAAAACTTACTTAAGAAGCACTAAAATATTGTAAATCTTCTTTATTTTCTCTTCTGAGAAAGAAGATATATTTACAATAATGACATATCCAGTGTAGTTTCACAAGTGGGGTTTTGGGGGGATAAGATTAGGGATGGCAATGGAGCAAGTGCAGGGTAGGTGAGCATGATGACTTTTTTCATTTTCAACCCACTTCGCAATGACCCACCCTAACATAAATTTGCCCCTCTTAAATTTTAAAATTCTTTTATTTTTTAATTGAATTTAGTTTTTTTTCGCTAATTAATGTCTCAACAACTAATTAGTTATTTTTACTTGACATTTTAACAATTAACAATACCATATGTGTCTAATTTAAAGTTTAGAAAAAACTAAATTAAACTCAATGCTTATTTCAAAAAGTTAAATGTTTTATTTTACTAATTACAAAGATTTAATTTCTTCGAAATCCTATTTGTTTTTTAAAACCCGCAACCTTCCCTACCTCGCATTAGTTTTAAGAACAACTACTTCAACCTGTCCCCACCAACCAACCACCCCACACAGCTTTAAACCCTCCCCGCCCCGCTCCGTTGCCATCCCTAAATAAGATGAACTAAGACCTTAACCCTGCCTTTGGGTAGAAAGATTCTTTCATATAGACCGTGGGCACAAAAGAACGAAATATCAAGATATAAATAAATGAAGCAATAAATAGTTGAACTCTTTGAATAAAAGAAACCATATGATTATTAAATATCACTTCACTAAGTAGTAATAATCCCAAAGTAATATATGTTTGGTAAACACGTAAAGTTAAAAATTAAATTACCTTTTCAGCTGCTCAGCAGTTAGATCTAGTGCCAAAAATAACAAAATTGTGTATACAAATTACAAAATGAAGATACAATCATGGGATTTTCACACACAAATGCTAAAAGGATCATGGTAAATTTATTAGATTGTCCTGACAATCACAATAATTTGTTGTAAAGTACGTCTTTCCCATATCATGTAAGAAATTTTATGGCGACCCATCAAGACTTTTATCTAAATTTAGGTGAAACTATTATTTTTTTCCTCGTTATTCTTTAACAAGAATGAAATGTAAATGGTGTAATCTAAAAACTATAAGCTATAGCTACTGATTCTGTCATGACTTGTACCTAGGGCCGAGGTGTGACACGGTGAAAGAGAACCCGAAGAGATCCCCAAACAAGCCTCTTTGTTCATAAATGCACTTCATAGGTCTAAATAATAAATAATAGATGAATGACAAAATGAAATAGGGAATGAGAGTAAGGGACAAATCATAGCTAAAAGTGAAAGTTCAACTTAACAGTTCAAGACATAATCAAAGTGAAGTAGTAGTCCAAACATACCTCTAAACAAAAGATAATAAATGAAGCCAAAAACCAAGTCTGGGCCCCTCAATAAAAAGTCATAAAAGAAAATGCGTAATGTGTCTGAAATATCAAAAGTTAAACTAGAATATATGTGCTGCTTCGCGGTGAATGGGAACTCACCAAAAGCTCAAATTTTTCACATTCAATATAGCAATAAGGAGGAGGATAAGTATAGCAAGATCCTTGGCTTGATGCGAAAGAGGCTTGGAATTGTATGAGGGTCATGGAGGGGATAGATAAGGTTGTTAAGGGCATAAGGTAATAATAAAGTTTAAAATACCCTTAATGAATTTGGTAGTCCAAACCACGAAACTCAGTTTATGGGTCGTAGTTCAAACTGCGGTCCATACATCAGCTCGTACTATCGAGATTTTTGAAGAATCAGAGACCTTAATTTCCATATTTAGAATATTTTCAAAGGGATCAATCTACAAACCTATCTTCTATCGTCCATAAAAAAAGGTCTCGTAGGCCACTCCCTTCCTTAGCCAAATTTCTCCCTGTAGGTCCCTTTCTATGGGCCTGTTCTATGACACGTGGTTCAAACTATGAGCCATATATGGTCTCATGAAACTAGAACTTTTCAAGTTTTTCCTACAACATTTCCATTTCCAAACTTTCTAGAATACGAGGTGTTACAAACTCCCAGGTAAATCTAGTTAAAAAATATAATTCTTATTCTTCTTCTTCCTCCTACTGGTTGACTAATATATGATATATCACACTTTCCACGTTTATTTGATAAAGGAAAACTACATAAATCAAAGTTGTAGCATACGAGTTTTAGTGAACTTGTTAGTCATTTTTGAGCTTATTTGTAAAAGTTACCATTTTTCTCCTTCATAAATTTCTTTGGACATATCTTGAACTATTTGTATTGTTAGAACTAAGATTTTGTGTTTTATATGTGAAAAATTTGAGTTTGGGCATTTTTGAGAGCTTAAATTATTGAAAAAGTGAGTTTTTATACCATTTAGAGTTTTAGGTGTCGCAACAAATATTTATCAATTCTATTAGCTCAAGTATATCAAATTTGATCTAGGAAGAGTGACGGAACTTAATTTGGAGTTAAAATAGAGATGTTGGACCCAAAGTTCCATTTTCAATTGATTTCAGAGCCAAATTTTGAGTTTTGTCAACATTCATTGTTCGAAAGTTTTATTCAAAATTCTGATAGTTTCAGTGGTGCCCGATGTAGAAACTAATACTAGAAATAGCCTTATTATAATTTTTAGAGTTTCTAAGGGCAATTTGGGTATTTCAACTTTTAATGATCTTTATCGAAAATCGGGTCAAGGGGTCCTCAGAGTCAAATTTTGATAATTCTGTTGAGTCTGGATCATCATTTCTGATAGGGATACATGTCTGGTTTGTGCGTTTTGGGTTTTGAGTGGAACTCAGGTTGTTTGTTATGAGTCTTAACTTTTGTTGATTTGCTGAAATTTGGTGTAGCTCCCCTACCTTCTCCACGCTCATGGGATTGACCTCGACGTTAATGGAGGTCTAGCATTTCCCTTCTCCTACATTTACGGTAACTCTCCAAATTCGTAGAGGTCTATTTGTGGGGTCCTTTGTATTCGTACGCCCTGTTCCGCGTTTGCAGAATGTTGTCAGATCTGTCCTTCCATGTTCGCGCACCGCACCTTATGTTCGCAAACTGTTAATTTGCTTGAATAGTTTTTAAATCTTGAAAACACCATTTTCTTCAGTTTTTGACATTTTCAAGCTTTCTTGGGCGATTTTTGAAAAGACTTTTCATGGGAAACTTTTTTGATAAGTGTTTCTACTATTCTATTGATAATTTCCATTACTTTTCTCTTGATTTTGTCTTGAATTTCATTGTTTTAAATGTTTAAAGTTGGGTTTTCCATGTCAATGTTTTGAAAACTTTAATTATTGATTTCTCCCTCATTTTGACCTCAATTTCAATGGGATTTTCACCCACTAATTACTTTTCTCACGTAGAATCATAATTTCTATTTAATTTTAGATTTGTGAAACTCAATATTTAGCCCTAATTTTGACCATTTTATCCTTGGATCCAATTCGTGCCAATATGGATATGAAAATTCATCTTTTGATGCGTATTACCTATTCTTGATAGTGGTTGATTGATTCAAGCTCCTTTTGAGGCTCTAATTGTATGAAAGCTTGGTTTGGGTGCAATTTCAGCATCGAGGTAGGTTTGGCTAACCTTTTGGGACTGGATTTGAGTTATTGGATATGTTTATGTAATATTTATAAGATTTGGATTGTTTCATGAGTTATTGGGTTAGTTTGATAGTATTTTTGGGGAAAATATAATATCAGTTGTATTGGAATTGGAATACATTGTGAACCTATTGGCCAATTGAGATGTATCCTTGATATTCGAGACTCTTTTGGATATTGTTGTAAAAATATGAGACTGTGATATCATTTGGAATATTTTATGGTAATTGATGGTATTTGAGATCCCAAGAAGTTTGGTATATTAGGATATTATTGGAAGGGTGGTAATTTGAGACTTGTTGATGGCTTGTGGTTCCAGTTGTGACACTTTCATATCCTTTCTGATTCTATGATTATTATTTATTGATTATTTTATTATATTATTATTATATACATTGATTTGTGGCATTGGTATGCATTCACTTTATGTTGCATTTGTACCACCCCTTGACTATGGGGAGGTGGCAAGGTTGAGATATTGTACCACCTTTTCTAAAACCCTTGACCACACGGAGGTGGAAAGGGTGAGATTATACCACTTTTTAAAACCATGTTCAGGTGGCAAGGTTGAGATATTCTAATGCCCCTTGACTGCGCAAAGGTGGCAAGGTAGAGAGATTTTTGTATACGATGTGCATAGCCCCCATGTGTTCTACCTAGTAGATTTAGCTCGGTAGATGTATACACTGGCTGTGAGAAAGTCATGATTCCACCCTATGTATTTCATTCATACATTTCATTTGCACTACATCATTGATTACACTTTCTATCTTTATTTGTTCTTATATTTATATATATATTGTGCACTAACCTGTACGTAGCAGGTGAAAGGGTTCTTAGTATTACATGCTTATAAAAATTCTCTTACCCATTTGGTTGAACCTACCAGGTACATTTCAGTGTAAGCACCCCTACTATGTTCCACCTTGTAGATCAAGCACAGGGACTCTCCCATAGTTGTTGATCTTATTCTGATAGAGTTCCCCATCTTTACCTCAGGTTACAGCAGTGAGGATTAGCTACTGAGTCATAGTGGTGTTGTTGAGACATTTTCTTATTGTATTTCATTTCAGACTTGTACTATTCCTTCATCAATTAGCTTGTATTACTCTTTCATATGTTTTAAAGCTCCTGTACTCATGACTCTAGGTTTTAGGATGTTTAATCTAAGTGTTGTGGTTGTTTCATCCTAGTTTACTTTTCCTTAGTAGCGATCCGATTTTGGGTCATGACACGGGTCATCTTCAAATGTGTTAAATGGTGAACCTTGAGCAATGCGTCTAACTAGAAGATTTTGAAGAGGTTTAACTTTTCTAGAAACTGCGGAATCTTTCCAGTGAGCCAATTCCAAGATGGAAATGTGTCATTTATAGCATTATTCCCTGTATCAAGAACTTCTGACCCGTGACACAGGTATGGGTCCTTCTAATCGATTACTATTCAATACAACAATACTCAATGAAGTTCTCTGCACACATAGGGGTGAAAACATCCACTGAAATTGTTTTTTCTTAAGTCTAGCACAGATAGCTCAACCATGTTGCCCAAGTAATGTTAAACCAAGTCACTAAAATAGTTGTATGATATATCAAGAAATTGAAGCCTACTCATGTTACAAATGGATAAAGATAGTAGGCCCTGAAGGAAGTTAAATTTATGACCAAGATATTCTAGTTTATAGAAATGAAATTGTTGTAGGTAGCCTGTTAATGAATTGTGTGAAAGGTTTAGGTATAACAATGAGTTCCACTTTATGCCGCTAAACCACTCAGAGATTTGACCATGAATCATTGTTAGGAAGATCCAAGAACCCATGTGCTTTTGAATTCCTTAAGAAGTGTGGAAAAGTATTCAATTCACAAGATGATAAGACAAAGTTGTTAGGATAGGAAAAGTGTTTCTTATCGCATCATCAACATGATGAAAGGACAAGGAAGGATAGTTTTGTGAGATTCACAAGTGATTGAGGAACAGGACCACTGAAATGACTTAAAATCAAATTCTGCAATGTTGGATTCTTTTTGATCTCATCAGCTAGTCTACTTAGTAGATTATGTTGAAGCTCCAACACAAGCGAAGGGATGCTGAAAAACCAAGATTGTATGGTTCCATTAACTAAGTTATAATACAACTCCAGTCTAATTAACTTTGGAAGCATGGTCACATTGCTAGGCAGTAGACCAGACAGAAAATTACTTGACGAGTCTAAGCTTTCAAGATTCCTAAATCTTACAACTAAAAAGGGAAATGGATCAATGATACTATTTCTATAAAGATACAACTCAACTAGCTCTTGGAGGTTATAGAAAACATCGAAAATTTTGCCCCTAAGGGAGTTAGACCAAAGGTCTAAACGTGCGAGCTGATTCAATTTAGATATTGCTGGAGGAATATGGTCAATGAAATGATTATCCCAGAAAATCAAGTCCCTAATTTATGTAAGGTGTCCATTGGAGTCAGTAATTGAACCAGATAAATCACTTGTTGAAAGTTGCAACCCCACATAACGCACTGCAGAGAAAATTTCTAAGAATTATTAAATTTCCAAGATAGTAATTAGTTAGTCTCTTCTACTATATATTTTCTACATATTATGTACATTCTATTGTTTTCCACAAGACTTTGTACACTAAGTTCAATCAATTTTCTAGTTAGTTACAGAAGAAAAAACTTTATAGGGCCAAAACTACACTTTCAACAGTTCTTTAAACTGGTTGCACTTTCATTTTCATCGACGTCTAACAAATTTTTAAGAAAATGATATGAGATTAATCTCATGACCATCTTGTATCAAACTAAACAAAGAAAAAAAGGACTCCAGAAAAGAAAATGGGGTGCTTTAAAATAACTAGTGGATGATGACTTCAAAGTCTTTAAGTCAATTTCCACAAAAGACTACAAGTTTAATTCTTATAAAGATGGCTTAGAAAATGGTTCAATAACTGTTGAAGCATGTGACTTTTTCATGTAAAACCTTATGTGCATATCAAGAAACCCACTGTTGAAAAATGCTTAAGCACAAAAAAATTGAATTTCATATGCATGTCAATTTTGGCATACTGCTATTTCGGCCAAAGCTGAAACAAGATATACCATTAATAATTAAATCATTCAAATTAAAAACCATACCTAAATTAAAACATTCAACCAAATGCATTATATTCGGCCTACTTGCTACTATAAGAAAATGAACTTATAGCTATAAAACTCATTGTAGCTAAATAAGAAAATTTTCGTAGTTAAATGCTTTAGGTACAATATTTGGTTTTGTAGTAAGATGTAGTGTGGCTAACAGTTAGTTACATATATTTAGTAGGTATTTTTGGAATGTATATTTGAAAGGTAAGTATTTTGTTTATATTTTTGGAATGTATATTTGGAAGGTAGATATTTTGTTTATATTTAGTTCCTTAAAATTAGTTTTATATATATTCGGATTTTGTATATTGTTTATGGTCAAGAATAATATTTTCCTTCTATCATAGTATCAGTTGCTTAGGGTTTGTCTTCTCGCTTCCACTTGCCCTTCGCTACAGCTCTCTGTCCACCGCTCCTCCTCTCTTTCTTCTCTTTTCTTTCTTCTATTTATTTCAGCCTCCAAAAATGTCGGATAACAAATCCTCATTTCACCCTGCATTCACTGTCACCAATATCAAGACCAGTGTTCCCATTATTCTTGAGATGGAGAATGTTTATTATTCTATGTGGGCAGAGCTTTTTAAAATTTATGCAAAATCACACAGGGTCCTTCATCATATCATACCTCCTAAAACCAAGCCTCCTCCCCCTTCTATTAATGAAGCGAAAGATCTTTGGTCGACCTTAGATGCCATGGTTTTATCATGGATTTATTCTACAATTTCTAGGGACCTATTGCAAACTATAATCGAGCCCGATGCCACGACTATGGAAGCTTGGGATAGATTGCGTGATATATTCCAAGACAATCAACATTCTCGTGCTGTTGCTCTAGAACAAGAGTTCTCTTCTACTGCTATGGAGGACTTTCCAAATGCTTTTGCATACTGCCAACATCCTAAATCCTTTGCGGATAAATTAGAAAACATTGGAGCTCCGGTCTCTGACAGTCGTATGGTTTTGCAAATGGTCGGTGGACTCACCAAGCCTTACCATAGTGTAGGCACTTTAATTAGATAGAGTAATCCTCTACTCCCTTTCTGTAAGGCTAGGTCAATATTGATCTTAGAGGAGGTCGGCATGGCCAAGGAGGCAGCCATTGAATCCGCCTTGATGGCCATGTTGAATGACGATGATTCAGGTACTTCTGAAAAATCAGGTGGTTCAAAAAAAAACAGTGATGGTTCAAACTCTGGTGGTCGGAAAAAGAGTGGTGGTCGGAAAACTACTAGTGGTGGTCGCAGAACTTAGGCTCCGATGGTGGCAAAGATGGTCAGATGGGTGGATACTCTGGCTCGGGTGGACAGTCGGCACAACACCCACAATGGCAGCAGTACCCTTGGAGGTAGCCTTGGCCCGTACCTCCCTGCCCTTATCCCACTCAAGGGTGGGCTAGGCCCCCTCCCACAAGGCAAGCCGATTTATTAGGCCCAAGGCCACAGCAGCAGGCTTTCGTGCAGCAGGATCCTCCTCCTCCTTTTGGGCAGTCTGGTTCATATACTCCAACAGACATTGAAGCCATAATGCACACTATGTCTCTGCAGCAACCTGATCTGGCTTGGTACATAGACACCTGTGCAATGTCTCATATGACTTCCTCTACCGGTAATCTCTCATCTTATTTTAATTTGAGCAATCATCCTAATCATAATATTATTATTGGTAATGGTCACAC
>JAOTQJ010160702.1:0-28076 GCA_025642045.1 Solanum sejunctum | reverse complement strand
ATATATATATATATATATATATATATATGTGTGTGTGTGTGTGTGTGTGTGTGTGTGTATGTGTGTGTGTGTGTGTGACATTTTCGTATGTTCGTCTTTTCTTTGTGTTGTAACTTTGAGGACAAAGTATACTATTTTGGTGGAGCAGCGGAAGTTACAGATTAAGGTGAAATTTGAGTAGCTTTTAAGTCCATAGTTTCCCCAATTTTTGATCCCAAGCTTTTCTTGTCGTGTTTCTTTTTCCTTGTGGATGTTTAATTTTCTATTAAACTGGAATGTTTTAAAAAGTATAGATAATTTATAAATGTATAGTAATGTTATGATTTGGCATATATATAGTTCTTAGGATTTCTTTAAACTTTTGATGCAAACTTGGGTACCCTCAAAATTTTTGAGGTTGCGATTATTGATGCATTCATATATTTTTGAGTATCTAGAAATGTTTGTTATGATATTGTGAAGGTAAGTTGAGACTGAAAGCATGACCTGTGAGTCTATACTTACTTGTGAATGCAATTGTCATATGTACTGTGAGCCTATTTTGCTGCATTCATGTATCTTGTATAGACCCAGAATTTGCCTTGTTACTCTAAAGTTGGTTTGGTGATATGGTGGATATAGAAGGGCTCTTAGGCCTTTGTTCCTCGAGTGAAACCACTTTTAGCCTAAAGTGTTGATAAACATGGTTCAAGGATAGATTTAGTCACTATTTACCCAAAATACCTCACCAAAGCACCCTGAGCCGATGTTACAAGCCTATAAGTCCTAAATTGATCCACCTCCACTTTATCACCAAGCCATAAGATAAGCATAGAGGCAAGCCTATGCTGTTAGTCAGTATGCATTGAATTTCAGTTGTGAGAGTGAGAATACTTCCTCAGTCCCTGAATTCTAAAATACTTTTGAGTGATTATAAAGGACTTCTTTCTAGTGAGGGCATTTGCACTACTTGAGTAGTATATGACTATACCAGTGATTGTGGTCGGTTGATGATCCTTAGCTTATCATAGTTGGATTTCTAGGTATCTCATTATGTTCATGTTTGCTAAATAATTCCACAATCCTATTTTGGAAATAATAGTTGGGTACCTGAATCAAAGGAGTTGATATATATATGCCATTATCATAGTTACTATGTATTTCTCTTTGTGTGCGTAGATTAAGTCATCACATGAGGACAAGCAACAATTCTAAGTTAATGGTATCAATGTGCTGTCAAAATACAATGCATTTGGTGCCTGAAATAAGGAATTTTTTGTAAGTTCTTAAAGCAACTTTATAGTGTTTTGAAGTATTTTTATGTTAATCTAACAGAAAAGTTTTGCTGGCATGATTTTGAAGAAAAGCTGCAGATTCTGCTGAAGCATAGGTCATATGAGCATACCTATGAGTTATTTCTCATGCTACGAGTTGTAGGTTGTATTGTAGCAAGAATAAGAGACCAAGAATCAGAAATCTGCCAAGTGAAGGTCACCCCTATGAGCCCAGCCTATGAGTCGTAATATACACTACGACTTGTATAGGTGGACTCATAGCAAGAATCAGAGAGCCAAAATGTTGGACCAAAAACTGAAGACCAAGACTATGAGACAAACAGACGAGTCATAGCCCAAGCAATAACTCATACCTATGGGTCATACTAGTTCAGTCCAAGATGCCAAGAACCTAATACGAGACTCGACTATGAATCATAGGTCATCCTATGAGTCTTAACTGTGTAACTTATCAGCTGTCAGCTATCTTTTCTATGTATATTCTACGATTATTTTGTAAACACTCTATATAGCTTAAGTTAGGTTTTTCAAAAAGGAGTCAACTAGTAGATATTTTCACATTACATTTAGAAGCTTTTCTTAGGTTTATAGTGTAGATTATTGTTCTCTTCTCTCTTGGAAAACCCATTTTAGGGATTGTAAATCTTACCTTATACTCATTGTTGATCAATCATGCTTGTGAGTTTGCAAGTTGTGGCGCCTATATCCTTCACTGTTATTGGTAAAACTCTCAACTATGTCTATTATATGCATTCTTATGTGTTTTGCTTTAGCCATGAGTAGCTAAGCACCCACAACTTGGGGTTGTGGGAATCATGGGTAGCTGACTTGAAATAACCTAGTTTTCTTTCATTTCTATGATTGGGGTTTTTCATGTATTATCTATTTCCCTTCAATTTTATTGTTGCTTGGTGGTGGCCAACACCAAACCCTGCCTATTATTACGATTCGGACTAAGGTAGTGACTAATAGGAAAAGGAAAGTAGATGACAGAATTCAGTTGATGTTATCCTGTCTAATTAACCAAACCTGACCAAGGAGAGGTTGACTGGGACTATTGATAACGGTTAGTTGGCACTCCATGGTGGCCGACCAAGTGCGGTGGTAAAATTTGACCTTTACCTTCACAAGAGGGCTAGAAGAACCTAAGTTACAATCCTGTATACGACTCGACAATTATTGTTATGTATCTAGAACAATTAAGTTGACGAACCATGGGGAACACAATTCCCAAGTTGTCCCCAAGATTGAGTGTTTCCTTGCATTTTAATTAGTGTCTATTTTATTTTGTTTTTGAATCACAAACCCTCCCCCTTTAGAGATTGTAGTCATAAATAGTAGAAATGATCAGTATTGAAGTCTTGTAGTCAAAACCCTGTATTCCCTATGGATTCGACCCTAATCTCAATTAGGTTAATTACTGATAGAGACCACTTTCTTATTAGAGCATGACCATCACACACCTATCAATGACTTAGTCTAGAGAGGAGTCAAGCTTAGAGTCAAGATCTAGTGATAAGTCAGAGACGTAGGCCTCCGCAGAACCACCGCAGACATCACCATCACCTCCAAATGCTCTCACCAATCAGTGGTGTCTTGTGTGAATACGAGACATCTATATAGAGGGCACACAGATTAATGAGTGGGGCAAACTATCCCACTCCATTTATGAGTAGCCCTAGGTTATCTCCTCTAGCTTAGACAATGTCTCCAATCTCCAAGACACTTAAGAAAATATGGGCTCCAGTGGCTGACCAAACCACTAGATAGGTACTCCCTGACCAACATACAGGAGTTCTACGCATCATATGCAGCCGTAGTCTCAGCATATTTCCCAAGGGGAAAAAGCCCCTCGCTCAGCCAAAACTAACATAGACCAGAGTGAGGGGTCGGCAGGTGGACACCTCGAAGACCAAACTAACACAAACAAGAGTGAGAGGCTAGTATGACCACAGAGTAGGACAGATAGGGGCTTGGATCTGATGAGAGACCAGAGCCATAGATCTAGCTTGATGAGATGGGTGGCCAATTTGATTTCTGAGTAGGGCCTGGAGCCTGCATAGGTAGCCACTCATTCGAAGACTATTGTGAAGGCTTCTCTCAGTTTTCCTACCAAATTATAGTGGCCCATTGTGAGGTTACGAATCTGGCCGATGATTATAGATAACATATTGACGTCGAAGTGTACGATTCTAGTTGCCATCATCTTGGCTAGTTATGAGCTAGATTTGGACAGCCTCATCATAGAGCAGGTCCATGAGGCGGCCTTGAAGAGTTCTACCTACATCCCTTTTCCATACTTGATCTACAGACTTTGTTAGAGTCAGGGGTAGAGAGTTTACACCAGCTGGACTCACTGATTGAGGTCTAGTTCCCTTTGGATGCTGCCTGATTAAGGTTGAGGAGAATCCAATGACACTCTGACAAGCATCGCGCTAGTTACCTTCTATGCCAAAGATGTTTTCCCCAGAGCCATCTCCTTAGGTTCCACCCACCACCTGTTTGTAAGGGCCAACTTGATCCTATTCCCAAGAGATCTAAAATAAGGAAACACTGGGAAAGCCATCGACTCCAACTACCATCCATGTACGATCTATACTAGATCTGACCAACTACCCATCCTATCTTCTCTACGTTCTTGACAACCCATCTTTGTCTTAATAAAGTCTTTTCGTGGCACGTTTTGATCCTCTTCCCCATTACTTAGCAAAAGTGGTAGAACTGCCCAAAAGGCTGGCAAAAAGCTGCTAATATAATTGTTTTATTTAGATTTTATAGCTGAATATATAAGTTTTCATTTGGGATATTTTGGATGTAACCAACCATCAAAAGCCAGCTAAAAACCTTATATATTCAACTATAAAACTTTAATATGTTTTTATTATATTTTATAACTGATCATATAAATTTTCTAGCTGGCCACTACTACTACTGTAGAGGAGAGGCCTCCATAGACTGAGATAGATGTGGAGAGGGAGCCCACTACTACTACTCCTATACCACAGGCCACTCCTCTACAGACAGCATCCGCACGCATGGTGTACATATCTACAATATCTATCTAGTCCATGGTACAATAATTGGACTACACTGAGTCTTAGTTCACTCAGTTAGTTATGCAGATCGAGCCCTAGGTTTGCCAGTCATTTACAGAGTTCGAGGGATGCATGCAGGTATACATGGTTGCTACTATCTAGGATCAAATTTCAACCATGGATACCCTCATTAATGCCTTCAATTTATGGCTCTACTAGAGATTGAGCACATATAGGCTAACAGATATAATTGCCCTATAGATGGAGATCCAGCAGCACCTAACCGAGAAGGCAGTAGCCTTGGCCGTACCGGTGACATTCCTACAGATTATTCCCCTGGTGCTGGTGGTAGATTTATTTTCTCCTGAGGAGCTTTTATAACCTTCCTATGGAAAGAGGCCCTACAATGATTATGATCCAGATACAGTAGTGTTACATGTAGGGCTGACAGAGTAGGAAGAGTTAGAGCTTGTCTTGAGGCAGTCGAGGTAGGAGGAGAAAAAATGACAACGTCATGAGCTCAAGAGGGTAAGGGGTGCTGGACCTTCTGGTCATAGTGCTACTACTGATGAGGCAACCACGCAGGTTGAGGGTGGTCAGACTCAACCATACACTGGCTTTTAGGCACCCAGGTATGTTCTTTTTTACCTTGGTACTTTTCTTTCTATTTTTTTGTGTGCATTAAGGATAATGCACCTCTTTTTCAATGAGGTGTAGGTAGTTATAGGCCTCATTGAAGTCTGATTAACCTTGGCCTATAACTACCCTAACTTTTGAATCCTAGGGGTTTTCTTGCAAGTGTTTTTTTTTCCCATGGATATTTACTTTCTATTGAACTAGCATGTTTAGGATGTTTAGGTTGTATTGGTAGCATATAGTACTGATATTTGTGGCATATATATGATTTTTTTTTGTGAAAAAGCGATACCCAACAAATTTTTTATTAGCTATTCTAGATAGCAAGCGTGCATGTTTAATTGTGTTGACAGTGTTTGTTCTGATAAGTAAGGATAAAATTAAGATGAAAAGTATGATCTGGGAGATTGTGTTGATAGTGTAATTAGTGGCATATGAATGTGAGCTTAATTTGCTAAATTCATGTTTCTGTATCAATTCAGAACTTGTCCTGTTACTCTAATTTATACTGTAGGCTAGTTAGTTAGGAAAGGATCTTAGGTTATTGATGTGCTGTCATAATACAGCACATTTGATGCGTAAAACATGGGATTTTATGAGTTCTTAATACGACTTTCTATGGCTTTTATGTGTTTTTGTGTTTTTCTTTCAGAAAAGTTAGGTTGGTATTATTTTGAAGAAAAGTTGCAGATTTTGCTAAAGTTTAGGACATAAAAGCACACTTATGAGTCATAGCCCAAGCTACGAGTCGTAGGTGTGTCGTAGCAAGAATCAGAGACCAAAAATTCAGAAATATTCTAAGTGGAGGTCACCTCTATGAGGCTAACCTACGAGTCATAAGTTTCACTATGACTCGTATAGGTAGACTCATAGCAGGAATCAGAGAGCAAAAATGTTGGACAAAAACTTAAGGCCAAGACTACAAAAAGAACATATAAGTCATAGCTCAAGCAACTATTCATACCTATGGGTCGTACCTATTTTGTCCAAGATGCCAAGAATCTGATATGAGACCCCAGCTACGATATATAGGTCATCCTACGAGTCATACCTGCGAGACTTATCAGCTGCCAGCTATCTTTTCTGTGTAAATTATAGGGTTATTTTGTAAATAATATATATAGTTTAAGTTAGGGTTTTAGAAGGGAGTTTGACCAGGAGACATTTGAAAATCATCTTTTGAATCTTTTCTTAGTTTTTTATTAGTTTATTGTTCTTTCTTAGGAAACCCATTCTTGGGGATTGTAAATCTTATCTTGTACTCATTGTTGATCAATCAAGCTTGTGGGTTTGCAACTTGTGGTGCCTACTTTTCCCATTGTTGTTGGTAAAACTCTCATTTATGTCTTGTATGTGCATTTTTACTTGTTTTGCCTTAGTCATGAGTAGCTAAGCACCCACAACTTAGGGTTGTGGGAACCATGGGTAGTTGACTTGAGATGATTTAGGCTTATTGCATTTCTATGATTGAAGTTTTGCATGTATTGTCTATTTTCCTTTATTATGATTATTGTTTGGTGGTGGCCAACACCAAACCTTACCTACTATCACGATCCCGACCAAGGTAGTGATGAATAGGAAAAGGGAAGTAGATGACAGGATTCCACTGATATTTTCTCATCTAGTCAATCGAACCTGACCAAGGGGAGGTTGACTGGGAAAAGTGGTAACGGTTAGTTAGCACGCCATGGTTGCCGACCAAGATCCATAGTGAAATTCTACCATCACCTTCATAAGAGAGGTGGAATAACCTAAGTTACCATCCTGCATGCTAATCTTTAATTGTGGTTATGTTACCTAGGTTAATCGAGTCAATGAACCATAGGGAACACAATTCTCAAGTTGTCCCTAAAATTAAGTGTTTTCCCATATAGAAGTATAGTCATAATTTTACTTTTGTTTTATTTTAGGGTGTGTTCCCGCATAGTAGTATAGTAGTAATTTTAATTTTGTTTTTGAATCACAACCCACCCTCCCATTTAGAGATTTTAGTTATTGATACTTGAAATGATTAGTAGTGAAGTCTTGTAGTCAAGCCTTCCCTATAGATTCAACCCTAACCTTCGGTTAGGTTAATTGCTGACCACGACCACTTTCTTATTGGAGCGTGAACATCAGACATTATCAAAAAAATTATGGCAACATTATCGGGGAATACTTTTGTTTTTTTATTTTTATTGTTCGATTTTATTTGCAGGGTATACTAAGTTGTATGCCTAACATAAGAAGCCAAGGCAATCCCTTAGCTCCACTCAATTTGGAGATCCATCGAATACCAAGAAGCATGGCTCAAGTGAATATGGATGGAATCAATATCGATTGAACCCTATAGTTATGGATGTTACCGGTGCTACAGTACTACCTCCTTTACTGGTAGATACTAAGTTCACGATATCGAGTGGATTGCTCCAAATGCTCCAAATCCGCAGACTATTCGCAGGGCTACCTTTGGAGGATCCCCACTGTCATCTTCAAAAATGTGGTGTTTATTTGCAAGAGTGCCATGGTGACATAAAACCTTTCTCTTGATACTATTAGTTTAAGATTCTTTCCACTGTCATTGACTGGCAATGCAGCTATATGGTTGTCCGAGCTTCCTCCGGGTACTATCACAAGTTGCGTTGAGCTTCAGAGGGTATTCCTTGAAAGATATTTTCCAAGATCTAAGAAGTTGAAGCTCAAGGACCAAGTCAATAACTTTGAACAATTGTCGGGTGATTCTATTAGCATAACATAGGAGAAGTTTACCAAATGCTTGAGTATGGTCCCTGATCACAAGATTGTTGATGATGTCTTGGTTGAGATTTCCTATCGGGCAATTGATGAGAATAATCAAGCTTGCGCTGACACAATCATGGGAGGCATGCTCCTAGACCAACCTTTTGCATTAATAGCCGCAAGGATGGAACAAGTGGTCAAAATAAATAGAGCATGGGATCAACGAGAGCAAAGTGCGATGAAACCTTCTTGTGCGGTCAACACCAACAATGAGCAAGCAAAGGTGAACAAAGAGATCATGGAACAACTTGCTCAACTTTGCACAAGTATGGACTTGGTTTTAAAGCAAAACCAAGCAAGTATTAAAGCAGTCACCCACCAACCGCCAAAGGCTTCCATCTATGATGATCCATTCTTTGATAAGGCATATTTTGTAAGCAACCAAGCAGCGGGGTTACGAAATAACAACCAAGGGTCCAATTCAGACTATTGGAGGCAAGGTTCAGAGAATCAAGGTCAAAACTTCAACCGTGATGGGGCTGTATAGAGATAATCAGGGTTTATGGGAGAGAGAGAATGTCAGGTGCAGAATGGGGGAGAAGAGTGGGCTACAGGGATGGTCTCTATATGCCTCCTCACAACCGTGATGCCGGGTCAAGCAACTCCAGGATCAAAGAGATATTCAAAAAGTTGTTAAAGTGAGCCGACCACTAAGATGAGACTTTAAAGGGAATGAAAGCGAATATTTTAAGTATTAACCAAAAAATAAAGTCTCAATTAGTGGCAATTAATTAACTTGAACAATAATTCACGAAAGTGTCTTCATAATTGAACCAACACCAAAAGGGTACATTGCCAAGCAATACAATTCAAAATCCTAAAAATGAAGGGCATTGCATAGCAGTGATGACTAGGAGTTGCAAAAGCACCGTAGATCCATCTATTCTAGTAATTGTGGATGAAGTTGATGAGAAGAGTCTTAGTGGTGAAGTCATGGTTGAGGGAGAAGATTCGAAGGTTGTTGGGATGCAACAGGAAAAGGCAAGGGAGCACGAGAAATGGAAATCAGTTCCCAAACCTCCCCGTCTTTTCCCTCAAAGGCTTAGGAAAATGGAAGATTAGTGTAAATTCAAACACCTTCTCTCGATGTTGAAGCAACTCTCCATCAACATTCCCCTTCTAGAGGCCTTGGAGAAAATGCCCCGGTATGCCAAGTACATGAAGGATTTGATGACCAAGAAATGCACTTTGAGCAAAGAGTTCTTACAGGAACTCCAATAATGTAGTGCTATTATGACTAAATGCCTTGTGAAAAAATGAGAGGACTCGGTGCATTTACCATCCCTTACACCATTGGTGATGTTGAGATCGCAAGAGCATTGTGCGATTTAGATGCAAGCATCAATCTAATGTCTCTTACTATATTCAAAACGCTTGGCCTCGGTACTCTTACCCTAACAAGAATGAGGTTTCTTATAACGGATTAAACTATTAAAAAGCCAGAGGAAATCCTTTGGGATGTGCTTTTTAAAATGGATAAATTTATATTTCTCATGGATTTTGTGATCCTTGATTGCGAAGTTTATTTTGAGGTGCCCATCATCTTGGGAGACCATTTCTGGCCACTAGGAGAGCCCTAGCAGATATGGATTCAGGTCAACTACAGTTTAGGGTAAATGATTTAGAAGTCATGTTCAATATTTGCAAATTAATGAAACACCCAGATGAGTGCAAGAGTGAGGTACGGAACCTCGATGATAGTTAATGAAGGACGATGACAAAGTCGAGCCACGATATTAAACAAAGCGCTTCTTGGGAGGCAACCCAAGCATTATTGATAATTGTTGGCTTATTTTAAGTGTTTTTGGCTATTTAGATTCTTAGGTAGAAGGTGTGAGTTTGTTTTTATGTTGAAAGACATTGGTGCAGTTGTAATATTTTGGGGATTGTTGTGTCTTGAGATTTGGTTTGCCGGTGAAAATTGAAGAACTGAAGATCTGGAAAATGGCACTTGGAGCAACCTCTACAATCAGGCCTACGAGTTGTAGTCCTTACAATGCCTTATAGTCATGTATCATAAAGGGAATCAGTGAGTATCAGAAGTTGGCTCATATACTACGAGCAAACCTTATGATTCGCAGAGTCTACTAAGAGTCATAAGAGGGGTTTAGAGTGTCCAAGTATGTATTTTCAATTTTTTCAAGTGTTGGGGTATACAAGATTAAGTCTACAAGTCATAGAATAAACTACGACTCATAGTCAGGGTCTCGTAGCTTCAATCAGTAGATTTTTAATTTCGACCTAGTTAGCTTATATGAGGGGTCAAAATATCATTTGACCCCTATTATAAATTATAACCTAAAGGTCGATGGATTCCCCAAATTCACTCTATATTCCCCTGTTCCGATCAAAATCCTACCTATCCACATCATTTTCTGGCAAAGAGTCCGGCAATGTCATTCTTCTTAGGGTTTTTGGCGTGGATTTGAATTTCCTTTCTTTGGTTTACTTCTTCAATCGATCAGTAAGCTCCATGGTTAAATTTTGCAATCTTTTGTGGTGATTATGTTCCCTATATGAGTGTGTTCTTGGTTTTATCATGTTCAATCATGCCATATAGTGATTATTAGACTAGACTTGTAACCTAGAGTTTTTAGGCTTTGACGAGTCGAATTGTGAATCGAATCTTGTTGAAATTCTTGAATGGGTGATGGTGAAAGTTATGATTCATGGGATATATTATGTGATTGTTGCCCAATCATGGTCTAAATTATTGTCGAAATTAGAATCTAGGAGGTATGGGTATAGCTTATGCTTTAACTTTTGGGATTTAATTAAATTGATACGAATTTAAATTGCATCCCTTAGAATGTTTTATAGTTGTCAAGTGTGAGTTTGGAAAGTATATTGTTGTCGGTGTGCTTGATGTAGTGTGGAACTGGTTTTGACTCTTAGGGATGATGGTTATCTTGAATTTTTGATGTTAGTATGGAATTGATTATTTTCCATGTATTGTATATTGCTAGTATGTACCGAATTGGGTTGAACTATGTGTTTAGTTTGTGCTTGTTGTGGGAAAACGATAGGCACTACCAGTGCCTTCTGTTTTAATCTATGAGGTGCTCCTACATCTCCTAATCCCCTACGAGCTGTATTGGTCCCTCGTAGCAAGAATTAGTTAGATGTGGTTTCTTTATATTTCCAATACGAGACTTTTATACGATTTGTAGTACTTGCTATGACTCGTAGGGGGTCTTGTAATCTTGACTCAGTTCCTAAAAATGTCTCTAAAGTTTGGTACGAGGCCTGACTATGACTCTTAGGCTTTCTCTACGAGTCATAATTGCCACTCGTATCTAAGGATGGATTGCATTTTTATATGTCATACTATTACAACGAGGTCAATATTGCTCATAGGTCGTAGTACAAGTCGTAATTGCACTCGTATCTGCAAAACCTGCTAGTGCATCAGAAATTTTTCTAGTTTTGAATTGTCTTTTTCTTTGTGTTTTTTTCTTTGTTATATGAATTGCTAGTTCATGCATCTTAATGCTCACATGGGTTAATGCTTGGTTTGCAGATAAAATTCCCCCAAAGGACAAATAGGCAATTCAAACTCTCAAATGGAGGTTGATGGAAGAATCCTCCTAGACTGAGCAATCTGAGGGCTCTATAGAGGTCCACAGAGTCGGGGTAGACCATGAAGACAATAGACCTCAGACCTGGGCGCTTGCAGCACAGATGCCAATGGAAGTTAACAGTTCCTCCCAGTAAGAAGAGGAGGAACAATAGGGTGAAGGGGACGGGTCAAATAGCAGCCTACCACAAATGACCCCCTCATACTCAGGGTCAGAATTGGAGTCAGAGAGCACCTCCTAGACCCAGCAGGAAGAAGTACCAACCCCCAGTCGACCCCAGATAGTGTGTCCCAGGGATAAAGGACATATGATCAGGGTTTAGAACCCAAGTAATAGGGCAAATCGATGCAGCAATTTCATGAAGAGTTACGACTGAATGACTCGAGGTTAGATAAAGTACTTGGGCTAGATGCAGAGTTAGACAGAGATGGGCTACGATGGACCACATAGTAGTCGAGTAAATATGCCTCCTTTGTAGTTCACGAGTTTTATGTAGCTTATCTTGCTTCAATCCCCCGAGGGTTACCGAAGAATAAGAAGCCGATCAAGCAGCCGAGGTTATAGGTGGTGTCAGTAAGGGGTCATAGAGTTTCTATTTCAGAGGAGACCATTTATCGGGTTTAGTTTGGGCCCAATTATAGCGTATCCTAATCTACCACAGAATATGATGGGCATATTAAGATGCAGAGTGCAATGATTGGGAAGGACATTAGGGCTAGCAGAGAGCTTCTACAATCGATTGCTAGCCAGATTTGTGAGGAGGGCTTCGAGCCAACGTGGGTTACAAACCACGCTGATGCTATAATAAAGGCCCACCTCTCTTTTCGGGCCAAGTTTTGATATTTCATTATCCATTGGCGTATTAGGCCCACTTTCAAGGATAATTTGATCAGTTTGGAGTGGGTTGTGTTATTAGCCAACATCTTAGCTGGTTATGAGATAGACTGGGCCTAAATTTTCTCCGAGCAGATCCATGAGGCAGTCGTCCAGACGAACACCTCTATGCCATTTCCTATTACGATCCATCATTTGTGTAGTGCAGTAGGTGTACCTATTGACCCCCACCGGGACCATCACATAGAGGCTATATACACCATGGATCCCAGCCTGATAAATGCAGATGAGAACCCGATGGCCTTACCTTTGCATCTCCTCCTATTTCAGAGCCATTCCCAGTAGAGCCTCCGACTCAAAGTGCACCCCCAGCTTCTTCCGACACTACCTCAGTTGCTATAGAGCCCATGCCAACTGTGGAGATAGAGTCCACACCATCCTCCAATATACTGGTACCAGCAGTAGCTTCATTATAAGTTGACCCTTTATTTCTGTTGTTGCTTTTTAGGCTTTGTTACACAGGGTGGCGACGGTAGAGTCTAGATTACAAGCTCTATCTGTATGGGTCAGACATTGGGTTGACCAAATCGTACGGGACTTCGAGGAGAGGACAAAGACATTAACCCGCATATTGGTAGATGAGAGAGTTAGAGCGGTGGATACTCGAGTAGATGCATTTTAGGTGAGATTCCAGCGAAGACAGAAGGGATCTTGGCCTGCTGAAATGAGCGCTGTGACTAAGGAGTTGGCTAAATTAAAGGCTGAAGTATTACAAATGTTAGCAGCTCTGTTGGCCAAGTTTAAGGCCGAATTATTATAGATGTTGGCAGCTTTTTTTGCAACCTCGAAGGTGACACCGACGGGTGATGAGGCATTTGAGTGGCTTATTGACCATCCAGACGTTCATGGGAAGAGACCCCTTGAGCATAGTGATGACCCAGAGTAGACCCCGAAGAGGTCGAGACTAGAGAAGGAGCTCATACCATAGGATGTGGTGCAGGAGTCGCTATTGTTGGAGGCTATTCAGAGAGATTAGGAGTAGAACACCCCATTTGGAGAGGGTACTTCAGGTACTGCAGAGGATATGGTGCCCCAGGACCCCACAGACCAGCCAGAGACTGGTGCTTGATGCATCATGATGTTTGACTTCTTTTGAGCCTATTTCTTGTTTTGTCATGTTGGATAATTTGTTCTATCGTTAGACAATCTTTTTTATTATGTTGGTTTTTGGATGTGTTTAAATATTTTTAGTTTGTATGTTTATTTTGGATACTAGTTTTAAATGTTAGTTTTTGATGTATATATATCTATGTTTTGTTTTTGTATTTTCGTATTTTACATGTTTTTACTTTGAGGACAAAGTATCCTATTTTGGTGGGGTATGGGAAGTGATGGATAAGGTGAAGTCTGAGTAGCCTCGAGTCCATAAATTCTCTTATTTTTTATCCCAAGGTTTTCTTATCGTGCTTCTTTTTTCTTATGGCTGTTTCTTTTCTGTTGAACCGGTATGTTTAGGTAGTGCAGATAATGTGTAAATTAATAGTAGTATTATCTATTGGCATATACATAATTTTTAGATATGTTTTTAAGGTTTTGATGAAAAATTGGGTACCCTTAAAAATTTTGAGGTTGCGGTTGTTGATGCATTCATACATTTTTGAGTATCTGACAATGTTTGTTATGATATTATGAAGGTAAGCTGAGACTGAATGCATGACCTGTGAGTCTATACTTGATTATGGATGCAATTGTCATGTGTGTTGTGAGTTTATTTTGCTACATTCATGCATTTTATATGGACTCAGAACTTGCCTTGTTACTCTAAGATTGGTTTGGTGATAGGGTGGATATGAAAAGGATCTTAGGCCTTTGTTCTTTGAGTGAAACCACTTTTGGCCTAAATGACCCACCAAATAAGTGAGTGAATTCCTTGTTCCAAATTTTTGAGCTTCTCATGTACTCATTCTTTCTTGTCACTCTACTAACTTAACCTTGTTTGATGAAACACCTTGATATTGGCTCTGGTCTATACTTGAGCATGTAAACCTTGGTTGAAGCCAAAGGCCTAAGTTGAGGGTGGCTGTAGTTGGTGGTCCTTGTTTGATGCATAGATATTGTGCACTTCACCCGAGGCTAAAAGCTTAAGTTGAGGGTAGCCCTTATTGTGGTAAAGTAATAATAATAAGATGGTTAGTTGGCAAATCAAGAAATAAATGAAAAAGCAAGAATAGAGTGAAAAAAAAAAGAAAAGTGTCTTGATTTGAGAAAAAGTAGCAAAAAGGAGTTTAAAATCGAGGTATAGCTGAAAAAGAGAAAGAAAGCACTCGAGAAAAGTTCAAAACAGGAGAGTAAGGGTAGATTGATTAAAAAGGGTTGGATTATGGAAGCAAAACGTGTTAGTAAATATGGTTTAAGGATATTTTTTAGTCACTACCTGCCCAAAATACCATACCAAAGCACCCTGAATCTATGTTATAAGACTATAAGTTCTAAAGTGATCCAACTCCACTTTATCATCAAGCCAGAAGATGAGTATAGAGGCAAGCCTATGGTGTTAGTCAGTATGCATTGAATTTTTTGTGAGAGTGAGAATACTTTCTCAGTCCTTGAGTCCTAAATGCTATTGAGTGAGTATGAGGGACTTATTTTCAGTAAGGGCAATTGCACTATTTGACTAACATAAGACTATACCAATGATTTTGGACGATTGATGCTCCTTAGCTTGTCATAGTTGGATTTCCAGGTATCTTATTATGTTCTTATTTCTTAGTAACTTTGCAATCCTGTTTTGAAAATAATAGTTGGGTACCTGAATCAAAGGAGTTGTTGTATATGCCATTAGTACAGCTGCTATGTTTTTCTGTTTGTCTGCATAGATCGAGTTGTCTCTTGAGGACAAGCAACAATTCTAAGCTGAGAGAGTTGATGTGTTGTCAAAATGCAACACAATTGATGCCTAAAATAAGGGATTTTGTGAGTTCTTAATGTGATTTTTTATGATTTTTATGTGTTTTTGTGTTTTTCTTGCAGAAAATTTAGGTTGGTATGATTTTGAAGAAAAGTTGCAGATTTTGCTAAAGCTTAGGACATACAAGCACAAGTCGTAGCCCAAGCTAAGAGTCATAGGGTGTGTCGTAGCAAGAATCAGAGACCAAGAATTCAGAAAGCTGCTAAGTAGAGGTCACCCCTATGAGGCCATCCTACGAGTCATAAGTTTCACTACGACTCATAGCAGGAATCAAAGAGCCAAAATATTGGACCAAAACCTAAAGGCTAAGACTATGAGAAGAACATACGAGTCATAGCTCAAGCAATGATTAGTACCTATGGGTCGTACCAGTTTAATCCAAGATTCCAAAAACATGATACGAGACCCTGACTACAACTCATGGGTCATCCTACAAGTCGTACCTGCGAGACTTATTAGCTGTCAGTTGCCTTTTCTGTGTAAATTCTAGGGTTATTCTATAAATACTATATATAGTTTAAGTTAGGGTTTAGAAGGGAGTTCGACCAGGAGATATTTCAAAATCATCTTTTGAATCTTTTCTTAGTTTTTAGATTAGTTTATTATTCTGTCTTGGGAAACTTATTTTTGGGGATTATAAATCTTACCTTGTACTAATTGTTGATCAATTAAGCTTGTGGGTTGGCAACTTGTAGTGGCTACTTTCTTCATTGTTATTGGTAATACTCTCATTTATGTCTTGTATGTGCATTTTTGCTTGTTTTGCCTTAACCATGAGTAGCTAAGCACCCACAACTTGGGGTTGTGGGCACAATGGATAGTTGACTTGAGATGACCTAGGTTTATTACATTTCTATGATTGGTTTTTGCATATATTATCTATTTCCCTTCATTATGATTGTTGTTTGGTGGTGGCCAACACCAAACCCCGCCTATTATAACGATTCTGACCAAGGTAGTGATGAATAGTAAAAGGGAAGTAGATAATAGGATTCGATCAATATTTTATCATCTAATCAACCGAACCTGACCAAGGGGAGGTTGACTGGGACAAGTAGTAATAGTTAGTTGGCATGCCATGATTACCGACCAAGCGCTTCACCTTCAAAAGAGGGCTGGAAGAACCTAAATTACCATCATGCATACTAATCTTCAATTGTGGTTATGTTAATCTAAGGTAATTGAGCTAACGAACCATGCAGAACACAATTCTCAAGTTTTCCCTAAAATTGAGTGTTTCCCATGTGGTAGTATAGTCATAATTTTACTTTTGTTTTTGAATCACAACCCCCCCCCCCCCCCCCACACACACATTTAGAGATTTTAGTTATTGATGCTTGAAATGATTAGTAGTAAAGTCTTGTAGTCAAGCCCTGCATTCCCTATTGATTCGACCCTAACCTTTAGTTAGTTTAATTGCTGACAATGACCGATTTCTTATTAGAGCGTGAACATCAGACCTTGTCAGCCATTGTTCATAATAGTCCATTTAGCAAAAATGACCAACCAAATGTGTGAAAAATCCCTTGAACATAATGTTTGAGCCTGACATATACCTTTTGTTTGTAAAAACCTAAGTGACCTCGCCTTATTTGATGTAAAATCCTGAAATAAGCCTTAGTCCTTCCTTGCACATTGTGCACCTTTATAGAGAGAAAAATCCTAAGTTGAGGGTGGCTACCAAAAGTAGCCCTACTTTCGAGGTTGGATAATGTGCACCTCAACTCAAGCCAAAAGCCTAAGTTGAGGGGGCAGTTGTAAGGGTAAAACATAAAATGAGGGAGAAAATTAGTGATACATGGAAAAGGAGAAAAAAAGTGTGCTAGTTGCAAGAAAAATAAGTGATGCTTTAGTTATGAACTACAAAGAAAATGAAGTATAAATACAAGGCAAAAAGTTAAAAAATGATAATAAAGCACCCAGAAAAGCTTGAAATGGGAAAAAGGAAAAATGGAATGAAAAATAAGAGTGTTGGTAGGGCAGAAGTGTAGAAAAATACAATATCAAGGAAGGCCTTTAGTCACTATATTCCCAAAACATCATACCAAAGCCCATAGGCCTATGTTCAAGTCTATAAATCCCTAAAGTGACCTTAGTCCAAGTATTCAAAGATCTTAGTCATAAGTATAGGGTGTTGATGTGTTGTCAAAATACAACACTTTTGATGCTTAAAAGTCAGAATTTTTTGTGTTCTCAATGAGATGTTAGTAGATTTGATGTGTTTTTATGTTAGTTTTGCAGGATTTTGGGGTTGGAACAATTTTTGGGCAAAATATGTAGAAGTTGTTGAAGTTGAGGATCCACGAGACCCTTTATGGACCGTAGAGTATTCTACAAGCCATAAAAGAGGTTTTGTGTGCAATTTTGTCATGACACAAGCCTAGGGTATAGACGTGACATGGCGAATGGTGAACCCGAGGGAACCCTAATCAAGCCTCTAAACTTATCATTACACATCATTGGTCATGGAAGCATGTAAAAGATATAAAATAAGCATAAACGAGCAAAGAGGCTAAGGGATAGCTCGCCAAAACATTAACATGAAGACAAAGAGTCATAGCTCATATCATAACTACACAACTTGTCCAATAACACCTCTAAATACATAGATAGAGAGGGGGCCAAGACAAAGTAACCGGGATCACCTCATAGTTAAATTAGAATATAAGAAAGTGTCTCATTACATAGACAATAGCAATCATAGACTAAGGTCCTCAAAATGGAGGACTCACTAATAAGCTTCAAACAGCACCGACTAGCCACTTGGAGTGGGAGGATGATCAACTTGAGCATTGATTCCTACATGGTAATATCATGTAGGCAAGAGTATATGTTAGTACAATTGAATATACTAAGTATGTGGGATACCATGCAACAAGAGATAAGTTTCATAATCTACTTGCATAACAATAGACAATAGGCATGATATAGCAATATGACATTTATGACCAATCCACAAGTAAAACATGATTAAGCAACCCATGCTTATATAGGATATCATGTGTGCAGAAGATACCAAACTAAATTTTCAAAGTACGAACCCCTTGGTAGGTTAGTGATGTTGCCACCCCATCACTTAGGTGGATGAGTACTAACTCTCATCTAGGTTGGTGATAATACCTCCCCATCACCATGGTGGAGAAGTAAAATCCCTTTCCTAGGTTGACGAGTATAAAACCCCATATAGGTTAGTGGTGATGTCGCCTCATCACCAGGTGGAGAAGTGCAAATCCTTCACTAGGTTATCTGAGTGCTCAAACCCTCGAATTGGGCATGGTCCAATCTACACTTTATATAGGATTCATCATATGCTCTAGTGCAATACCTCATATAGGAATAATCATATACATAAGCTCATGTCATCATCATAACATCATTCATATCATATCTCATGCTTTGTACCTTCATTTCCTCAAGAAACTATAACCGGACATTATATCAAACACATTGGGGGGGTGTAGTGGGGGTAAAAGACCATGCAATTTAGAGATGAAATCATGCAAGAAAATCTGTAGTAAAACCATCAATCAACACCTTGCAACACCCTTAATACATTCACATCAAAACCCCTCATTAAATCCAATATTATATCCAAGATTTGGAGCTCAAAACATGTTAAAACAACCATACTTTCATGAACTAAAATCACTGTGCAATAAATTTCTCAATATACAAGACCCATATGTAAAATCAACTTTAAATCATACAATATTAGTAAAGGAGGCTTAGGTACCATGGGTGGGAGGACCCAATGGTTCAACACCACATACCTTAGCTTAGGATAAACTTGGTGGAGATTGGAGATGGAGACTTGAAGCTTGAAGAAGAACCTTGAAGGAAAACCTTAGCTTGGGATGAGGTTTTAGGACATGAGTTTGGGGAGTGAAAATATGACTAAAGTTAGTATTGGAAAATGTTTAGGATGATATAAGGGTGAAATATGACTAAATATGGATAAAAACACATAAGGGGGCTTTTAGGCCCAAGACTTAAAGTCTTGGACCGAAGCTGAAAAACAAAGTTCAAAAATACATAGGGGCACGTTGCGAGGGGGAAGCGAAAGCCCTCTGGAAATTGATTTTTAAGATTTTGTAATTGCTAAATCTTTGTTATTAAATCAGGGTTCAGGGTTCAAGGTTCAGGGATAGCCAAATTATCGGCTAGAGTATAGCGGATAACCAAATTATCGACTAGAGTATAGCGGACGATAATTTAAGTTCATCAAGCCCTTTGGTCAAAGGTAAAAGGCGAATTTCACTATGTGACTTGACCCATCTCCATATTGTACTAACCATTACCCATAGTCCCAGTCAACCTCTCCTTGGTCTAGTACGGTTGATTAGACGAAAACACATAATCGAATCCTATTAACTAATCTCTTTTCCTATTCATTACCATCTAAATCGGGAAGGTAACACTAGGAAAGTTCTAATGTTGGCAGCCACTAGAAAACATGCAATATGAAGAGAATTGATTAATACATGTAAATATCCATTTCAAGAATTGTAAATTATTTGGGTCTATTTGATTAGATCTATACGGTTCCCATAACTCCAAGTTGTGGGTTTAGCTACTCATGTTATGGGTAGATAAAGAAACTATAAATTGAGAAAATATAATAATCATTACCCAAATATATTGAAGAACAAGAAAACTCAATTTGTATTGAGAATCACAAGGTTGAAAGATACAATGAATCCACAAGTGTATTCTCCTCTCCAATATTTAGTCTCCAAATTTAAAACCTTAAAAAAAATCTCTAATTATGTTCTCTACGCTATTTTATTGTACTCCTTTACTAAAAATAACCTAATTATACTATTTATTTTATTTACAAATATTTTGTAAAAAAATTATTCAGCGAATGCTAAGATATGCAGTTACAGCTAGTAACTGTGTTTACGAGTCGTAATCGGGGTCTCGTGTTTAGCTTCTTGAATCTTGGACTTTACTGCTTAAGATCCACTTTATGAGTCATAGTTTGGTTTAATACTCGTATTACATTCTCGTAGACTTCATCATCATCTAGTCATTCGCCTGAAATCTTCACGAAACCCTTCTATTCGACTCGTAGAATGATCAATGACTCATATAGGGGTCTCGTATAGCTAAATTTCAGACTTTAATTCTTCACATAAAATCTGCACAAAAGACACTGTATGACTCATAGATTGCTCCGACTCGTAGAGGGTCTTGTAAGCATTTAAAAACAAGAAAAGTCCATAATTTTCCCCAAAAGATGTGCCAACTTTCTTTCCCGCAAAAACAAACACAAAAACATATAAAAACCACAAATGTCGCATTGAGATCACACAAAATCCTAAGTTTTAGGCATCAAATATGTTGAATTTTGATAGAACATCAACACTCTCAACTTAAAATTGTTGCTTGTCCTCAAGCGACGACTCAATCTATATAGATAGTATAGCAACACACAGACCTCAGCCCAATGACATACATCATACTCAATTCAAACTCAAGTACCTACATCGACTTTTTAAACTCAAGTACCTACATCAACTTTTCAAAACAAAATCAGGTAGTTATTTAGCAAATCAAAGCACATTGATGCATTTGATAACACAACCGTGACAAGCAAAGGAATATCAACAGTCCAAAATCAATGAACAAGTCAAATGCTAACAATGTAATGCAAGTACCCTACAGAAAGAAGTCTCATTTTAATACTCAATGGTGATTTCAATTTCACCCTGGGGAGTAATCAAGAACACTCACTCTCACTAAAGATGCTCATGTGTGATGACTAATACCATAGGCTTGGTTGTATACTCATAACTCAGACTTTCATCTAAGTGGACTAGAACTACTTTAGGACTTTCTAGGCTTGTAACGTACACTCAGGGGGCTTTAGTATGGTATTTTGGAAAAATAATGACTAAAGATCATCCTTAAACTACGTTTTTTAAATACTTTCACCTTACCAATTCCAATATTTTCACCGTATTCTCCCTTTTTACACATTTAAGCTTTTCTAGGTGTTTTCTTCTCATTTTTCATCTTTTGCCTCATTTTTACAATTTATTTTGCTTTTTTAGCTCGATCTCAAGTATCATTTCTTTTTATTACACTCGGTAAATGATTTTCTTCTTTTTCTTCTTATTTCCCACACACCACCTTATTTTTGTGATCTTACCCCTACGCCGACCACCCTTAACTTAGGCTTTTTGTCTCGATCAAGGTTCATAACAGATCAAGGCCAATTTCAAGGTTGTTTACTAAATAAGGTTAGGCTAATTAGGTGTTAAGAAAGAATCGGTACATGTAAGGCTCAAATATTTGGAGCAAGGGATAAAATTTCATTTGGTTGGTTATTTTAGGCTAAAGCAGACTAATTTAAAGAATAAAGTCCTCCGATCCCTTCCTAATCCATTTAATCTACAATCTAACATAGAGTAACATTGCAAATTCTGTATTAGCACGAAATGCATGAATCTTAGCAAAATAAGTTCACACTCACATAGCATTGCATACATTGTCAACAAGATTCTCACAAATCATGCTTCATGTCTCAATTGCCCTCACTTATCGGAATAGATATGCCAAACACCCAAAAATACATAGTTACTATTTAATTACTAATCAAAAATTTTGGTGGGTACCAATTTTCAAAACATTCCAAAACAAACATCAAAACATGGTATTGTCATAAGTATTAGTACTATATATTAAAAATATTATCTAAACATCCTAAATGTGATGATTCAACAGAAATTAAATATACACGAGGAAAAAGAACACAGGTAAGAAAGCTTGGGATTAAAATTTGGGATAGTTATGGACCATAAGCTACGCAGACTTTACTGAGGCTCATAACTATCCACACTGCATCAAAAACATTGTGCATTGTCCTCAATGCACCAAATAAAGCACAAATTAAATAAGTAGGGGTCAAAAAAACATACCTCGATGCCTTAGCGCCTGTCTTGGGCTGCGTTTGGTCATCTCCCATCTGCGGGGTAGTATGCTTAGCTGTTGAACTCTATCCGGAGGGGCCAATATCCCTTAAACTATCCTTTTCTTGAGCACGTCTTATCTCAGCCTCATGCCTCGAATCTATCAAAGCACATTCAATATGGTCCTCCTCATCCTCATTAACCTCGAAGACCTTTGCACATATATTCCATACATCTGGATTTGTATTCGTATAAGGTCTCTTCCCGAGGGAAGTCTGTATGGGCTCTGCGAAGGCAAATAATCAAATAGTAGCTCTAAAGGTAGTCTCTGGTAGTGTCACAGGTGCCGCAAGTGAAGCTATCATGTCAGTCCTAAGCTTCTTGCTCTCCTTCTGGATGACTGACAAGTCTGAAGGCTGGGTCTCGGCTAGCCTCTTCTAAACCAGCTTCTAAAAGGCATTAATATGGGCATCCACCATAGAAATAAGCTCCTGAATAGTAAATATGGTGAATGCTCGACACTAATCCACTGAGTCTACAACAATCTGCCATACCTATGGCCTAAGCTGCTGTGTGACCTGAGACAACTGGACCTCAGTACATGATAATCCCTGTTCCATGACCCGAATAGATATAGCAAACATATAAACCATGCCTAGTGTAAAAGTCTGTGATGTTGTGGCCTTTGTTGCAGGAGCATCAATAGTAGGACCCCTCTCAAAATTGACTGCCTCAGGCTGCTGGTGTCTCTCATAAGTAGTATCAGCAATAGTAGTAGTGGTGGCAGTTGTCGAACCCTCAGGTGGTGGCTCTGGAGCAAACATCTTGAGCATAGGAGGAGGTTGAGTGCCACTGAGTTCTCATCAGCCTTTATCAGACTGAGCTTCAAAGTGTGCTGGGCTGCAACCAACTAGTCTTGATAATGCAATATCTCTACCTTTGACTCTATATAAAGTTTGTAGATCAAGACCAGAAATGGGATGGAGGTGACCTACTTGAGCGCCGACTCATGTATCTGCTATGCTTTGAGTCAGAATCAATGTTATAGCAATCCAAGATGTAGGCAACCAATACCGCTCGCACTGATGTAAGTGTGTTATCTGTTAGAGTAGGCCGAATGTGAGATCTAACAACTGCCCACCAAAATTTGGCAGGGAAAGTTAGTGAAGCCTTCACTATATACTGAATATGGGAGGTGATCCAGGCACGCTGTGGACCCTGCTCGGCAATCTAACCGACCACCTATCTCAATAGTAAGTCCATTGTACCTAATACATTAAAATCAATGCGGTTGTAGCCTATCCCAAACTATAGTCAAACTCATCTGTCAATCTCGGGGCTCGATACTTGGGACTAAAAAGTACATAATGGATCATTTCTTTTGAAATATTGGTCTGTCGCCCTTTCACTAGTACATCTGTCAATCTGGGTTGTGTGAGATGTCTCTTCCCCTTGGAAAGATTTCAAAGAATCATAGTTGCACACACTGCACAAAGCTCTTGTACCAGAACCGAGGCGTATCATCCAAGCCTCTCCATCAACCACATGAGCCCATATCATGTCATTGTATCCTTTAGACTTGGGACATGGCTTAATGCATCATCAATAAATCAGGGCTCGTCATATATCAAACGGGTGGGGTTTCCTCGCTCCTTGGGTTACATGCTCTCCATGCCCTTGATGCCCCACTAGAGAGTAATAATATCTGATGCTGAAGAAGATGATGGTGTGACCGAGGATTAGGCATCTCCTCTATCCTGGGAGCCCTTCTGTGGACTCTGCTCCTCTCTAGAAGAAGTCATCTAGGGCAAGCTACTCCTCGTCTCCTTAGTGCCTTCCTTGTCAAATTGGGATGGACTATCACCTTGAGCATGAGTCTGTGCAACTCTGGCAGCTGCTGCTCGAGTCTGTGGTATTCTATCCTCAGGATTTGGACGAGGATCAATAATCCCAATGACCTACTCAGCTGGGTCTAATCATCACCTGCATACTTATAATTAGTAGGCTCATCAATGAGTTACCTTCTAAAAGCCTCAATCTCTGCACGTTTGCCCTTTGGGGCTATAGTATCTAAAAATTTAAGCATAAAAGAACCATTATTATCCATAAAAAGTAAGAATTAAAAAGTAAAAACATCATTGGATCAGTTGCAGACAGGGTTTATAAAAGCTAGTTAGAGTCCTAGTTAGAGCTATGAATCGTAAAATGGTCTCGCAAACCAGAGGTGCAAAACAATAATAGTCACTAGATCTTTATACGAGATCGAAGTATGACTCGTAACTTGGCTTAAGCATAGTAAACTGATTTTGTATACACTTCCAGGGAGTAATTTTCAAAATAGGCCAGGGTCTACGAGACCTATCTACAACTCGTAGAATGATCTACGACTTGTAAAATGATCTACGACTCGTAGAGGGTCTCATCTGATAAGTACTTTGAAAATCAAGTCACTAGAACTTCCCACGAGGGGCAATTACTAATCGTAGACTCATCTCTGAGTCGTAAAAGACCCTTGTGAATAAGAACTTGCAGATACCTGATCTATGTCAATTTATCACACAGACCCTAAAGACATTTCAATCATTATCCTACCAGCGTCGAAGCAAGCATACAAACACTCACATGTTAAGCATATAACGACCCGTATCCCAAACACGGTTTCAACACATATTTACCCTATCGATAAGGATTAAAAGTGTAATAACCTAAGTTTGCAACAATTTGCATATGATTCACCTTAAGGCGTGCTCCTACGACATCAAATATCATTTCACAATCATAAACAATGAAATCTCAGTCATTCAAGCATGATAAATGATTTCATGGGCATAAATCAACAGTCACAAGGCTATAACACTTGATTCTGACTTTAAGCAATCAATTTGACCTAAGGCATCCCTAATTTCACATTCACAATTCACATATACCAAGAGATTCAAGCTTAGAAATCAAACTTATCACCATCATCACATCAAACAATTAAGAACGATGAAAACTTTAAGATTAAAACTTAACCAAAAACTTACCAAAGATGATGACAAATTTAACGATGAGGTTCAGACTTTGAGTCACCATTATTTCCTTGAGACTTCATTTGTTGTTATTTATTTTGGACTATGTATTTCCTTTTGAGACAACATTGTATTTATTCATTCGTATTACTTAGAAGTTATTGTATTCATGGCTTCAGGTTTTGAGATTTTAAATTAAGTATTGTGGTTGCTTTTGCTTTGGTTTTATTTTCTTTAGCCGTGATCTAATTTTGGGTTGTAACATCGCCTCAAACAAAAAACTAACCAAATTAGTTAAATATTTTTTCTTTATTTGATTTGATTTTACATGTTAAGAAATTAATAATTTTTTATTTGGTTTTAATTTTGTTCAAAAAAAGAAATCAAAGAAGTAATCGAAATGATAAATTATATACATATTTTCTTATAATTGCTTATAGATAATATTGATTAGTTCTTTATGCTAAAAATGCAGCACTCTCATGAAAAAGAATAAGATATAGTGCATCTTTTATTTGTGCAGCAATATCGGTAGCTTATGTATTATTCAGTAAGTTTGTGTTGCTTAGTGCATTAGATTAGTTGACAATATAAGTAAGAAGTTAAATAGGACTCACAAATAAGAATTATAAGATCCAAAATGGCACGAAGACAATTCTTTTTTTTTTAGAAAGAATTATTTTTTTTCTCTATTGAATGAATCATTTTTTGAAAAAACTTTTTTGTGTATGATTAATAAATGAATAATCAAACCAAATAAAACTAAAATCGATAATAATCAAATCAATAAATGTATATTAAATTTGATTTAATGTAGTTTTAATAACTTAAAAATTAATTAAATTAATTTTGATCAATAACTAATTCAAATCAACTCGTGCACATCTCTAACTAGAGTTATGAAATATAGAATAGTAACAGGAATAAATGATTATTTATATCAAAATCTTCTCATGAAGGGGTGGTCATTATATATGAAGATTCTTTCGTAAAAACTATTTTTTTAATAGTTGCAAAACTTAAGAACTCACATGCATTATCACTTAACTAAAAAAGTTAAGATTCAAAAAAAGATTATTAATGAGACTTCGGGGCTATCAATTACACCTATCTAATAGTTTGCACTAGATACAGGATAGCTATCCTAAGGCATATAATGAAGAACAAATTATTTCAACACCCAAGGTGATATTATCTCAATTGCAACAAGAGATTTTAGGAAACTAATAGACTCGTCAGTGCATTAGTTGATAGTGAGCTATTCATTTTGATTCCAATATCTAAGAACTAAAACCTTAGTTCGTTTTTAATTATTCGATTACAACTTTAGTAGTGTAATTTAGTTAGTAATTCCCTAATTAAAATCCCAACTCAAATAATAGTCAATTAGTCTGAATTTCACTAGCAAATTATAAAGCTCTTTCACTACACACTCTCTAAAATTTGATCTTAACCTTACTGAGTTATCATATTTTAATAACAATCATTTTATTTTTATTTAAAGATATAATTTGAACGACATTAGGACTTCAATGGGGTTAACTAGGTTGGGGATTGGAGGGATGCAACATATCTTAAAGATTATACCGATGGTTGGAGTTTCAAAAGTGTTTGAGCCGCATCAAGCGATGGCTTCCCAATGACCATGGCGGCTATAATTGCCGAAGTAGAGCATCATAGTTTTAGGTTTTTAGCTTTCCAAGACGTGAAGCTACAGATCTCGATTCAACTGAAGGAACACCTTTATTTTTACTTAGGACCCATTCATAGATGTTCCCAAAAATACTTTGAGAAAAAATTTGACAAATATTGTTTGGCCATAGAACTTGCTATTATTTGAAATATTTTTGGTGTAAACAATTCAAATTCTCAAATACTAGAAAAAATTAATATTTTGATCAAGTTCTATTATTTGGAAACTTTTAAAATATTAAAAATTATCCCAAACTTTATATTTTGTAAAAACACCCATCCATCCTGGATTGTTCTATAACATTTATACAATTATATACATATTTTACATAATTTTTTCCAAGCTTGCTTTATGAAATCACTTTCAATTATAAATAATAATAGTAGCTTTTTCTTATACAAATCAATGGTATCTTTTGTTGTTGTTTTTTTTCTTTTTTATATGATGTTAGCTGTGTTCACTGTTATGACTTCTTATAGACATGTTCATTATAAAATAATAATAATAATAATAATAATAATAATAATAATAATATAAATTGTTAAATATTTTAATAATTTTAAAACTTATCTTATATTTTTTAAAAAAGTCAATTATATTTGTCAAAAACTATAATCCAACCCATTACGAAACTCACCCAAAAATGAATAGCGAGAAATGCTAGGAAATCTATGTTTCAAACGCTAATACGATTAGGAAAATCTAAGTTTGTACCCTTTTAAAGCAAATTATTTATATTTATATACTCCTTTACATTTTATACTATTATATTATTAAAATTAACCCCCCTAATATTAAAATTTGCACGTTGATGTTATGCTGACGTCAACACCTGCTTGTATGATATACCAATAGGATATACATATACCAACAGGATATCACAGATGATTAAGTTCAGTCCTATATGATATCAATATGGTATCAATATACGATAAAGTATCACAAAGAATATATTTTCTATTAATTTAGAATTAATAAATAATATTTGTAATTTTAATAATTTTCTCTTAATTATTTTATGATTAAAAAAAGAGCTCAAAATTATATGATAATGATAGGATATCAATATACCGATGGAATATCACAAGAATATATTTTCTTCTAATTTAAAGTTTAATAAATAATTTTGTATCTTTAATAATTTTCTATTCCTATACGATACCGATATGGTATAAAGATACCGATAGAATATCATAACGAATATATTTTCTTCTAATTTAGAATTTAATATTTTTTATTTGTTTCTTATTTATTTCTTAAAAAATATAATCCTATATACCAATTGGGTATCAATATACCACCAGAGTATAACAAATGATTGAACTCATTCTATATGATACTGCTATGGTATACAT
>JAOTQJ010160692.1:0-28079 GCA_025642045.1 Solanum sejunctum | reverse complement strand
ATAGATAGATAGATAGATAGATAGATAGATAGATAGATAGATAGATAGATAGATAGATAGATAGATAGATAGATAGTCTAACTATGAATTATTTTTGTAATATGCAGCAAAAATACGAGTGATATGTTCATGAGCTTGGAGATGATGTCTATAACACCCGGTAAAATTATCAAAATACTCCCAGAGCAGAGATGTGTGCACAACGCATCTTCCAAAGCTCAGATGGGAAATTTAGGATCGGATTTACGATCAGCGGCAAAAATTGAGTTAAAAGATGGTCTCGACCCAATTTAAGAGCAACCAGGTTGAAAAATAATTTGCACAAAATTGACCAAAAACAGTAAGGGTACACGATAGGGTCTCGACATGGACCTATCATGGACCAAAAATAGTGAGGGTATGCGATAGCTCCACAACGTAGACCCATTGCAGACCTACACTTATATATTTTCTCAATTTTTTGACGAGATTGAATTTCTGAAATTCACATGTGTGTAATAAGTCCACGTCGCAGACCTATTATCTCAAGTTATTCCACCAAGTTTAAAAATTTTAAATCTTTTAAGGGGCATTCTAGACATTTTCCACCTCTTTTAAACTTAATTCATGACCCATTCAGGTCGTTTTGATGACCCATTCTAAGTCCTTCTTCACAATACTTGAAAGTTAGGGCTTAAGAGAGAGAGAAGAAAGAAGAACGTGAGATTGGAGAATTCTTGACGGATGATTTGAGGAGCGTTATCCTAGGTATGTAAGGCTAAGTGAAAACATGAGATTGTTCTTTCATGTGCGACATAGATGTTATTAGATGGCTGACTAAAGGTTCTTGAGTCTATATGCATGACTTTTTGATTATATTCTTGAAAACTATATTACATGTACGTATTTTCACATGTTGATGATCATCATAAATTTGTTTACTTGAATTGAATACTTTCTTGAGATATTGCATAAACCCTTTATGTTAATCATTAAGAGAATGCATAAAAGAAGATAGGAATTGAGTCTAGAGCCTTGATTGAGCATGTGATTGTGATTGTGATTGTGATTGTGATTGAGATTGAGATTGAGATGTGAGAACGATGATGAGTTGATAGAACTTGAGAGTCCCATGAGTTTTCATAAATGAACTCTAATAATTTGTCTATTCGATTGCTACCTAATGATTATTCAAATCCTTATTTTGTTAATTGAGATGTTGATTGATAAAATAATTTGAGTCTCTACGAGGCTGAATGAATGATGAGAGCCTTTATAAGGTTGAGTTGAAATGAGCCAATTGAGATATATTAGACGGATGGATTATTTTATGAGTATTGAGTCATGTGAGGAGTATCGAGCACCAAAAGAGTAAGTGTTAGTCCAACTCGCACTCATTAAACTACATGGCCAAACGTAGGGTAGCATTAGAACTATTATATCTCATTATGGTTCCCTCTAGATAAAGTCCTTGAAATAATAGAGGACTTAACTTTAACAGATAGCTGGAGTCCCTAGTGGATTTGATTCGTCCCCTACCTGGAAAACATGGGATGACTGTGGAAATAATGTTGGCCTGTTATACAATCACTGGCTCATAAGTAATTGTTGACGGATAAAAAAAACTTCCAGAAAGTTCTTACCTTGAGTACTCTGAGTCGAGATGTCATGAGATGGGAAGTGATGTGATGAGATGAGATGAGTCCTTTTGAGATGAGTCTGATTTGATTGGTGATTTGATTGGTGAGTTGATTAGTTGATGGGCCATTTATCTACTCTTTATTCTTGCTTTAGATAGACATCTTGCATGTTGATTTTACTATCCTTGATGTTGATTGTTGTTTCTATGTTATTCTACCTGTTTTGGTTCCACTCCACTATTTTACATACTAGTACATTTCAAGTACTAAAGTTCCCTTGGACTGCATCATATTATGATGTAGATATGCAAGATAGAGGTCATCAACAAACGAATCGTTGAGGATCTTTAAGTGTTCAACAGATTGGTGAGCCTCCTCTACTTCGAAGGATTCATTACATTATTTTTCATCATGCTTCAGAGTTAGAGTTCCTTATCTTTTTATTTTGATTGAGGTAGCTATGGGTTTGTCATTGGCACCACTTAATAGTGATAGAGGCTTCATAGACTAGAGTCGGATGTTGATGATTGGAACTTGTTAAGCTAGTTTCCTTCTACTAGTTATTTATTTCTAACATTAATTTGAGAAAAGATGAGATGTGCCCATTTATTTTTCTTTATCTTCCACTGATTAGTAAGATTGTTGATTGGATGAATGTGATGAGGCCAAGTGATTCGCTTGGAGCCTAGCAATAGTCTCTGGGTGTCGGCCATGTCTTTGGTCCCCTTTCGGGGTGTGATAATGTCGAATTTACGCCTGAGCTATCCCAACAAATTTGGACTGAGAAAATGGTTGGTGGGAGCCAGAAAGGCCAGATATATGGGATGGTCTCTAGGAATGACATAGGACGAATCCAATCAGGTTTAGAAGGCATTAGATGGTCAAGACAGGCCAAGGCCCTTCACCAGGTTCAGTAAGCTACCATGTCTCAACAAATATAAGAATTCTCAAATATATTCGTAGCTTCTGAGGCAAGGAGGGTTAAGCAACAAAAAAAGTGGTACAAATTAATGAACAAGTGCTCAACCTAACCCGTAGTCCTATACCGCATCCTTCCAATCCCGAATATGATAGTGAAAATGATGAGTTTGTTGAGAATCGTCTCTAGGTTCCTTTTAGCTATATTTTAGACAATTTAGTTATGTTTGGAAATTTTAGTTATATTTTGGACAATTTGATGAACTTTATATTGGTTTAAAATGTTATAATTATTGGATTTTATTCGTTTTTAATGTTTGATTTTGATTGGTGTTATGTATTTCATTATTGAACTTGTTCTTGCTGCTATTGGATTGCTTATTTGGATTGAAATTGAATTATTTTTTAAATTGCAGGTGGACAATAGAAACTACAGGTTTCTGCTGTCAAAAGATATGCAGAAAAAGTGATGGACTACATTCTAAATCCGTCGCTTTTCTACACTCTTTTTAAAAAAAATTCAGAAAAGCGACAGACTGCGTCCCTATGTCTGTCGCTTTTCTGAGATTTATTTAAAAACTTTTCTAGAAAAGCAATGAACAGGGCCCATAAGTCCATCGCTTTTACAATTTATTTATATTACTTTTTGCATATTGCGACAGACAGGTACCCATGTCCGTCGCTTCATTTACTTTTTTTAAAAATAATTTTTTAAAGATATGACGGACAAGGAGCCCAAGTCCGTCGCTTCTTTAATTTTTTTTAAAAAATAATTTTTTAAATATGCAACGGATGGTGACACTATGTCCGTTACTTTTTTTATAAAAAAAATTTATTGAAAAAGCGATGAAAAACGTAAATTAACCCAATCCTCGCTTTTTGAAAAGTGTCGACCAATAAATAAATGGATTGGATTGCTTCACTTTTCCGTCGATTTTGACGAAAAAAGTAATGCAGTCCTTCGCTTTTGGATGTCGCTTTTCAAGCAATTTTTAGTAGTGAAGGATCATATTGAATCCTGTTAATTAATCCCTTTTCTCATTCATTACTACCTTCATCCAATCAATAACAACTAGGTCAGTTCTAACGTTGGCCACCATTAAAAAGTAATAAAAACAAAGAGAATTAATTTATACATGCATTCACACTTTTCAAGAATTTTGAATTATCTAGTTTTACCTTGTTAGTTCTTCATGGTTCCTACAATCCTAGTTGTAGATTTATCTATGCATAAGCACTGTAAATGAAAAAACTATGATATAGAATAACATAATTAAGCACTTACAATGATAAAATTAAGAATAAGAAATCATAAATTCTTCACTAAAAATCATAAATTAATATTTTTTATGTGAAAATTACAAAGTATGAAGTCACAAAGTTGTTTCTTGAGTATCTCGTGCGTCTCTCTATCCTTCTCTGGCTAAAAAACTATTTATAATAAGTAAAATACAAGTCCAAAACAAAATAGAAAATCTAGATTCGATAGCTTTACGATCGAGATTATGGGCTGTGCAAACTTTTATGGCCCATACCTGGGCTTTGTAATCTACTATCACTTCTACTAGACCTTTCTATAGGTTGTATTCAAACTTACGGCCCATGTAGGATTTCATCTGACAGCTTTCCAAAACTCCTTTAATTTTAATCCTTAAAGCACAAAACCTAATCTACAACTCATGGAATATTTCACGGCTCGTCTGATAGTACGTAAATGCAACTTCATAAAATATGCCCTTCACTGGATCTCAACCATGAAACCATTCTACAACTCGCGGAAGTATCCATGGCCCGTAGAGTGCTTTATACTTCTTCAAAAATTCAGCATCTGTAACATTTTGCCCAAAATAATGACAAATCCTGTAATCCTGAAAAACAAACATAAAAATACATCAAACCCACTAATAACACTTTGAGAACACACAAAATTTTAAGATTTAAGCATCAAAAGTGTTGTATTTTGACACCACATCAACACCCTTAACTTAAAATTGTTGTTATCCTCAATCGACAAATTCAATCTACATAAGTAGTATAGTAACACATAGACCTCAATCTAATGGCATACATCATCTTCAAATCATGCACAGATACACACAATAACTTATTGATGCAATCAGATAGTTATCAAACAAACTAATGGAGATCAATACATGTGATAGTGCAACCATGACAAGTATGGTAACCATAGATAAGCAACAATCACTGAATTAATCTAGAATCAATAGTGTAATGCAAGTGACCTCACAAAAAGGAAGTCCTATATCCCACTCATGATAGTATTTTCATATTCAATGCTTGGGACTAAATAAGATCACTCACACTCATAGTATATATTCAAACACCGCGCTCAATACCATATGTTTGAGCCTATACTCACAACTATGACCTTCGATAACTTAGACTAGGATCACTATAGGAATTTTTGGGCTTGTAACATAGGCTCACGGGGCTTTGGCATAATGATTTGGTAATATAGTGACTAATGGACCTCCTTAACACTGCATTATTCTACACTTTTGCCCTACTAACAGTGTCATTTTTCAACTTATTCTCCCGTTCTCCTACTTCAAGCTTTTTTGTGTGCCATTCTCACATTGTTAGCTCATTGCCTTTTATTTTCACATTTTTTTCTTTTTAGCTCATTATTTAGGCATCAACTTTCCTTTCTTACACCTTTAGCATATTTTCCCCCTTTTTCATGTATCACTAGCTTCTACCCCATTTAGTGTGATTAGCCTTATACCAGCCACCCTTACCTTAAGCTTTTGGCCTGAGTCGAGGTGCAAAATATCCAACCTATGAACTAGGGCCACTTTTTGTAGCCACCCCAACTTAAGTTTTTTGCCTCAATCAAAGTGCACAATATTAAAGGAAGGACCAAGGCCAGATTCAGGATTTCACATTCAGCAAGGCTATATACTTAGGGTTTTACGAAGAAAAGGGTACACAAAAAGCTCAAGCATTAGGATCAAGGGATATATTACACATATGGTTGGTCATTTAGGCTACATTGACTAATATGAACAATGGCCTAAGATCCTTTCCTATCCAACTAATCTATAGTCTAACTCAGAGTAATAGTGTAAGTTTTGAATTAAAACGCAACATAAGAATTAAGTAAAGAAAGCTCACACATATATGGCACTAATTACACTATTAACATAGACTCCCAAATCATGTTTTTCATCTGAGTTAATCCTCACTTATCAGAACAAGCACTGTCAATCATCAATATCACATGGTTGTTATCAAGACTATCTAAAAAAATTTAATGGGTATCATTTTTCAAAAAACTTAGCATATGTCATAGACTTTAGTACTATATGTTACTAATGGTACTTATACATCCTAAACATGCCAGTTAACAAAAGATAGATGTCCTTCGGGAAAGAACACGGGCAAGAAAGTCCCTCGGACTCAAAATTTGGAATAGTTATAGGCCATAGTTACTCAGACTTTATTGAAGCCTATAACTATCCATACCCTATCCAAAAAAGTTTACATTATCCTCAATGCACAAAATATAACAATATCAAAACATAGGGGTCAAAAGAAACATATCTAGGCACCTAAGCACTGATCTCTAGTTTTGACTGACCACTCTTAACCAGCCTAGTGGTCTCTTAAGTGTGGAAACCTGTCCAGAGGGTCCAGCACCCCTTATCCTCTCCAACTCACATGTCTATCCCGCCTCTTCATCCTGCATGGAGTGAAGTCTCACAAGCTCAAGTTGATCCTCCTCTATCATTCCTGTCTCTTGCCTCGCATCATCTGGATCATCAATGTAAGGTCGCTTCCTAAGGGAGCGAAGTGTTGTCTCCTCAGGACTAAACAGATCAATTACTATCTTTTGGGGATCAAATGGTGGAAGAATAATTGGTGTTGATACTACTGCTCTCATCTCGGATTGGGGCTACTAGATCTCACTCCGAATGGTTGTCATGATGATAGGCTGGGTTGAACTGAGTCTCAATGCTACTCGCCTCTCAAATGCATCAATACGGTTGTGTACCGGTGCAAGTATCCCCTAAATAGTAGCCACACAATGCATCTACATATGCACCTTAGCCTTTAAGATGTCTTGGCGAACCCAAGGCCGAATCTGTTGTAGCAACTGAGTCAAGGGGGACTCAATGCGTGCCTGCCTCTGGCTCCAGGGCCTGAATAGATACTGCAGATATGTATACCATGCTAACAGGTGGAGATTGTGCAGGCACAACCTCTAGTACAGTAGTGGTAGTAGTGGTTCCCCCCTCTCTATCATGCTCGATCTATGGAGACCCCTCAGTAGTGGAGCAGCAGTGGAGGAAAAAGATAAAGGCACAGACGGAGCATTGCGGTAAACATCTCTAGCATGTGGACTGGAGGATGTGGTGCTCGCTAGAGAGCCACCAGATTATCATCATCCTTTATTAGGCTAGCATTCAGTGTCCTCTAAACCTCACCAGAGTGTCCAAATGGTGATTAATCTCCACCGCCTCTGCTATACAACGATGATATTTCAAGCACAGGAAGGGGATGGAGGTGGAGTTTTTTAGGGCTGCCTCATGAATCTGCTCCATAATCAGATGGGTCCAATCAATATCATGTCTACCCAAGATGTTGGCAACTAGTACAGTATGATTTGATGTCACGGTGTTATCTGTATGTGTCGACTGGATGCGCGATCTAACCATAGCCCACCAAAATTTATTGGTAAAGCTAAGGGACGCCTTCACTATAGGCACCAATGATGTAGATACACACACTAGGTCCTAGCCCTGCACAGTAATATGATAGATAATCCATCATATCAACGTAGCTTTGCGGGTCGAATCTCTCATCATGACCTTCTCCCAAGTCTGCCCCAGTCTATAGTCAAACACAGTTGTGGTCCTAAGGCCTGGAACTCGGGACCAAAAAGCATACGGTGGATAGAGGCCTCTAATATATTGACCTAAACTCCTTTTACCCTCTAGTGTCAACTTGGCTGAGTAAGGGGTCTCTTCCCCTTAGGGGTCGACTCTAGGACGATGATGATGTATAATGCAAAGAACTCTCTAACCATCGGCGAGGAGTACTTTACTGATAGTGCAGCCAACTACTATAATCGTATCGAGCCATGGTGTCCTGCAGTCCGGGGATACTATCCAGTCCAGAAGTGATAATTCAGGGCTCCTCAGATATGGTACAAGCCTCTTAGCTCCACTCATTCTAGTGATGCCATCCCAGTATATTCGTTGCATACCCTGAATACACCAATAGTTAGGTAATGCATCAAGTGGTGAGGGTGGTGCTTGGGGTGCTAAAGAAGACTCAAACTCTGACTCCTCTCCAAATTTGGACTTGAATCCCTCTTAAGAAAAAGTCATCGATATAGAGTTGTGGTCCCTGCCACCTCCCTCATCAAATAGGGAAGGGCGGACCATAATGTCCTGACTTTGAGGCTTCCTTGACTGTCTGGAAGCTGAAAGTGTTTGTGGTCACTCGGTCCCTACATATGGCTAGACACCGATGTCATCTAGGGACCCACTACCCTCAGAACTGCCCTAGGCATCTAATGGCAAATCTCTCAAACACAGATGCATGGCTTGAATCTCACTCTTCCTGGGTTTTAGGGCCATGCTACCTGAAATTCACATGTATAACACATCGATCAGCCCCATAAGTATAGGAACAAAAAACAAGAATATATCAGAAATGGTGACAGAAGAACCTTTAAAGGCTCTTCTACGGGACATAGGGAAAATGATAGGCGTAGAAGGCCTTCATAAGTGGCTAGGTACTGTAAAATCAGTTGCTGGAATTGCACCTACAAGATTAGGTATGGCTTGTAGAATCTACTACAGGTTGTAGACTCAGCCCTAGATGTAGTTCCAGACTTAAAATTTTGCAGGCTATCACCCTACATGTATACAAGTCATAGACTAAACTACGGCCCGTAGAAGGTTTTGTCTGATGGAATCTTAGAAATCCCCAAGCTACAGGTTCTACTCACGAGGGGCAACTATGCCTAATAGATTAATCCACAGGCCATGGAAGACCCTCATGGTATGAAAACCACCTAAGCCCTAGGTTTTCTAAGTCCATCAAATGGGTCCCAAGACAAGATCATCAATAGGAAAAATCAATTATATTCAGCACCGAAGCAATAATTTTATGCACTCAAACCTTCCCAACAAGTTCCACAATACCCCATATGTGACAGTTATGCACTACCCCATCAAAAATCAATTTACACATTCAAAATAATTTTGAACACCATTTGATTATTAAAAGTCATTAATCTTAGGTGTATTTATACACTTGATTAGCCAACAATGCCCATAAATAGATTTAATTCGAAGGACAAATTGATAAGAGTCTAGGTGTTTGAGTGTCATTTTCCCTTATGTTGCTAATATAGGGCCAAGTGCACCTGTTGGTTGTCTTTTCCAGGATTTTGCTTTGATTGGAAAGTTTGGAGTTAAATTCGGACTTAAGGAAAGAACAGAGCTTGGATTTCAGAGGATAGGAGTCAGTAGAAAATAGGTAAAAGATCATTAATCCACGTGGCAGACTTGGGAACAAGGTCATGAAAGCTAAAAAAATGGGAAAAAGGCACGAAGCCCAAAACTATACAGGATTCGCGTCATAAACCTATGCAAAAGTGCTGCAAGATTGTCTAGTCAGCAATTTAAGTAAAAAAGTCAAAATACAAATGGTCTGATAGAGCCAAAAATTCACTATTTTTTGGCTTTGGGGTATGATGGAATAAAGCAAAATGGCTTTTTAAACTGTCTGCGCTTCTTTCAATTGTGAAGTAGCAGTTAATCAATGCAAATTTCGATGCTTATCATGGGTCATCTGGAAATAGTCCCGCTATGTTTTTAAACATAGGTACATCCGACCCCCCTTACCCCACAATGGGCAGGATCCTTTGAGGCATTGAGGTAATGTTCGTTGTTAGTTACAAATGGTCTGTATCGCGGACCTGAGGACACAATGTGGAAAAGTCAAATTACAGGATTTTTATTAAAACTCTATCTTAGACTTTAGGTTTTTACATTCTATTTTGTGCGAGAACTGCAGTAGGAGGTGACAGAGGACACTTTTCCACCATATTTTGGTTAGTTTAATCTTCAGACTTTGGTTTTTGATGTTTTCTACTTCATTCATGATATATTCCACGTTCATGAGTGGCTAAGTCTCCATATTATGGTATTATAGCCATAGACTATGTGTAGTTCTTAACTTTTGATATCTATGAATTGTTTCTTTCGATTATTTCCTATGTTATTTTTATCTATAATTTAGAGTCTGACCAACTAGGGAGTAAATTCGTTGTTCACTCTGGATTCGAGAGATATTGGAGTAGATAAAACACAATAGCATAAGGTGCTTGTTCAATACTAGGAAACTAGGTTGATTCGTGTAATGGAGACCTGTGACAACTACCCCTACACCTTGCGTGGTTCATATACAGGAAGACAACTTTAATGCATTTTTATTGGTCTGTCTATCAACGCTTAACTATATAGTTAGGCAGTCAATAACGGTAGACCTACAGAGGCATGCAGCCCTGTTCAGGTAATTTTAACCTCGTAAATTAATAATCAGGAACCAGACATAGGTAGACATTTTTTAGACTAGACAGAGTCATGACAATTATAACCCTGGAATTATCGATCCATTGATATCTTGTCATGAAAATCTAATTAATTTACTAGCAATTTGTTATTTCTAATTTATTTTACTCAATCCCAAAACTCTTCTTACTCTAAGCACCATAAACGTGATCATCGAGAGTGATTACTAATTTCTATCAAATCCTTTCGGTTCGACAACCCGGCTCTTTAATAAGGGCCACTATATTACTTGTGATGTTGCGTACACTTGCGTGTACTGGGGAGCAACAAGTTTTTGGTACCATTACCCAAAATTTGAGATGAATTGGTTGATTATCAAAGTTATCTTGTTTTGTGGCGATCGTTATATTTGATCTTAGTGGTGTTTTTATGCAGGAAATTGAGCGCTAAGCTGGAAGATCAAGACTCTTGTTTTCGTCAATCAAAGAGGAGAGAAGGAGTTTTGTTTGAAACACCGCCTATTGAAGTAGTTGAGATGGAGCATCAAGAGGTTAACAAGGTAAAGATTGATCCTGTTGCAGATAACATGGCAAATAATAATCCACCCACACCAGTAGCACGTGTTGTTGATGCACCACCAACATCGAGGCCAGTAAGGGATGTAGCAATCCTGAGAACTACAAATATCACTAGTTGTTTTGTCAAGCCTAAGCTTGGTAGCTGATGGGAGCTCAAATAAAACACGGTCCAGTTGCTACACTCTACTGGACAGTTTACCGGACTACTTCATGAAGATCCGCAGGTCCATCTTCAGAATTGTCTTGAGATTGCTGATATTTTCATCCCTATGGGAGTGAATCGTGACTATATGAGCATTAAATTGTTCCCCTTTTCACTATTAGGGGAAGCTCGGAGGTGGTTACAAATTGATCCACCAAACTCCATAGCATCTTGGGATGACTTGGCCCATAAGTTTCTCACCAGATTTTTCTTATCGGGCAAGACAGCTAAGCTAAGAAGTAAAATTCTGAGTTTCAAGTAGAGTGCTGGGGAGAATCTATAACAGGGCGTGGGACAAGTTCAAAACTCTGTTGATCAATTGCCCACACCATTGTCAAGCTAATAAGGTATTAGTCCACACCTTCATTGAAGGGTTGGAACCCAATACCAAGATTCTTCTTGATTCAGCTGTAGGGAGTCGAGCATTGGAGAAGACATATGATGAATTATATGCTCTTCTAAACAAAATTGCTCAGGCAAGCCCAGAATGGAATGGAGGATCCAATAGACCAACAGTATAGAAATAGGCTGGGGTCTTGGAAATTGATGTAATTACCAGCCTGCAGGCCCAAATGGCAGTAATGCAGAACATGATGACCACAAACATCAATAACTAAAACAGCAAGTTCCATTAGCAGCAAATCAGAAGCAAGCCCCTATTAATATGGTACAACAATAATAACAAGATTGGTATGATATGTGTAGAGGGGAGATCACACGGCTGAATCTTATAGATCTAATCCAGAAGAAGTAAACTTTGTAAGCAATGCGACCCGAGGGGGATATCAAGGATTCAAGAAAACTTATAACTCGAATTGGAGGAACCACCCAAACTTCTCATAGGGTGGCAATCAGCAAAACCATGGGCCACTGCAACAAAGACCACAGGGTGGAAATGCATATCAGAATCAGCTAGCCCAGTAGACTGCAAAGCAGGCCAATCCAAACACCATAACTGATAGTGAGGTGTTGAGGTAGATCTTGGCACATCAGAATAGGAAATAAGAGGAAATTTAGAGGAATAAGCATGATCTGCAACACTTAGAAAAGCAGTTGGGATAGTTAGACTCCTTAATGAATTCCAGGCCGCAAAAGGGCTTACTAGGCAACATTGATCCCAATCCAAAATAGGTGAATACAATTAGCACAAGGAGTGGGAGGCCTTTAACGAAATTGGTACCAAAGAAGAAGAATGGGGAGGATCAGAATGCTAACCAGAGCAATAAGGCTGGCGACCCCAGCCCAAGCACTTGTGGGGCCATTATGGTATCAAAACCTCCTCCTCTATTCCCATAGAAGCGTAAGAAGAAGAAGGATACAAGGAGACTTACCTCATTCTTAACTGGGATAAATGCCACTTCTTAGTTAAGTAGGGGATAGTACTAGGCCATAAAGTGTCCAAAAAGGGGTTGGAGGTTGACAGAGCGAAGCTAGAGGTGATTGACAAGCTACCACCACTGTTTTCTGTCAAAGGAGTCCGAAGCTTTCTAGGATATGTGGGTTTCTACCATAGGTTTATTAAAGACTTCTTTAGGATCACAAAGCCTCTGTATGCCCTATTGGAGAAAGAGGTACCATTTCACTTTAATGAATCGTGTTTGCAGGCATTTGAGATGCTAAAAAAGAAGTTAGAAGAGGCTCTGATCTTAGTAGCACTTGACCATGGTCTCCTATTTGAGTGAATGTGTGATGCTAGTGATACAACAATGGGTGCGGTACTAGGCCAGCATCGAGACAAGGTTTTTCACACTATATACTATGCCAACAACACCTTAGATGTAGCACAAAACAACTATATTGTTACTAAGAAGGAAATACTAGCACTGGTTTATGCATTTGATAAATTCAGAGCTTATTTTATAAGGACCTAAGTGGTATTATTCATGGACCGCATGGTAGTGAAGTATTTGTTTAATAAAAAAGATGCCAAGCCACACCTATCAGATGGATCTTATTGCTCTAAGAGTTTGATATCGAGATCAGGGACCGTAAGGGGAGTGAGAACCAGGTTGTTGATCATCTTTCCAGTTTATAGACTAATGCTCACATAGGTGAGCAACTACAAATCAGGAAAGAGTTTCCCGATGAGCAATTGTTAGCCATTGAGGTGGAACAATTACCGTGGTATGCGGATATTGTAAATCACTTGGTAAGTGGTTTGTTCCCTCTTGATGGAATATACCAGTAGAAGAATATGTTGGCCCATGATGAGAAGGCATATATTTGGAATGAGCCATACCTATTCAAACAAGGAGCTGATCGCATAGTAAAGAGGTACGTTCCAGAGCCAGAGATGAAGTAGATTCTAGAGAAATGCCATGCCTCTCCGTATGGGGGCCATCATGGTGATGACCAGACAGCGCATAAGGTATTACAATCTAGTTTTTTCTGGCTAACCTTGTTCAAAGATTCTATCTAATTCTCCAAGGCCTATGATACTTGCCAGAAGATAGGTTCTATATCTCGGAGGCATGAGATACCTTTAAACAACATTTTGGAAGTGGATATTTTCGATATTTGGGGCATTGATTTCATGGGGCCATTCCCACCATCATTCGGTTGCAGCTATATTCTGGTAGGTGTGGACTACATCTCTAAATGGGTAGAAGTAGCAGACCTTTCAACCAATGATGCTAAGGTAGTAAGCAAGTTCCTCTGAAAGAACATCTTCACACAGTTTGGTACTCTAAGGGCCATTATCAGTGATGGCAGCACCTATTTTCTAAATCAAACTGTGAAGAACTTACTAGAAAAATATGGGATAAGGCACAAGGTGGACACAACATGCTACGTACAAACCAGAGGTCAAGTTGAGGTATCCAACCTAGAGGTAAAGCATATATTGTAAAACACCATGAATGCCACTTGAAAAGATTGGGCAGAAAAGTTAGATAAAGCATTGTGGGCATATCAGACTGCATACAAGACCCCAATCAGAACCTTTCCTTAAAGGTTGGTGTATGGTAAAGCCTGTTATTTGCCAATAGAGCTCGAGTATCAAGCGTATTGGTCAATTAAAAAGCTAAATCTTGATCCTGAGCTTGTTGGATGGAAGAGACTCCAGCAATTGGAGAAGTTGGATGAATTCCAGCACCAATCTTATGAGAATGCTAAGCTCGACGAGGAGCTGACGAAGAACTGGCATGACTGGCATATAATTAAGTCGAACTTTGAGCCAGGCCAATTGGTATTGCTTTTTAACTCACGTCTAAAGTTATTTTTAGGGAAATTGAGGTCCAAATAGAGCAGACCATACGTGATGGTAGCGACCACACCCCATGGTGCAGTGGAGTTAAAGGATATGACCACGAACCAAACTTTTTTGGTGAATGGTCAATGTGTCAAGCACTATTACAGTGTGGATAGAAATCAAATAATAGAGGCCATTAAGTTGGCCAAAGACGAATGAGGACGTCATGCATCATGTCGTGATGCTAAATTAGGTGCTATACGAGAGGCAACCCATGGTGAAGTAAAATTGTCTTTTATTTTACTTTAAAAGAATTAATTAAAATATCAGGTCCCACATAAAAAGTGAGAAAAAATTGCACAAGTACATGTCCGCGATGCCTCCGCATCACGAATCCTGCATAATTTTTGTGTCAATTTTTCTGTCCTCAATTCCCTATGATTCGTTGAGAATTGTTTATATTTTCATTGTCTAATACATTGTTTTGAGTGTAGTGAAGCATGTCCAGGTGTTCAGAAAATTTTTTGGGGCTCGGAGGTAAAAACTAGAATTTAATTAAAGCTCAAAATAGTGACCATATGTGATGATTTTGCGTCGCGGACCCATCGTGGATGCTCACTATTTCTGCATCCAGGAGAAATTTTTTGCAAGTATGGGTTGGCATTGCGATGCAAACTTGGAGGCGTACTATTTCTATAATTTGTGAACTGAATTTTTATAAGTATGCTCCGCATTCACTCTGCATCTTGGAGCCAACGTAGTAAGGTGCTAAAATTCCTGGATTGCAGACGTGGTCCCCTCCCATTTAATGCCCCCAAATATTATCTCCTTCCCCTTTTTAACGTTGCCCACGACCCCAACACTTTATTTTCACCCCATTCTTCCATCTTTCTCTTCTTCTTCTTCCCTCTTCCCCATATTTTTGAACTCTCTCGTGCCATACAATATGTGGGTCATCCCACCACTGTACAAAAGTCACTCTTCTCTCCAGGTAAGATCTCTTTGCTTCGTTTGTGCTTCATTTCAAGGTATGATTTTGGAAGTTCTTCATGCTTTATGGGTAAATTCGAAGTGGGTTTTATGATTTATGTGTAATGTTACTTGAGGGGGTGAATTTGTGGTGAATAATTGGTATTTAAGCATGAATGTTATGTGAGAATGCGTGGGTGGAAACCCTAGGGTGAAATTCTGCCTAAAATTTGGGAGAAGTTTAGGGGATTATGGATTCTTCCCAATGCTTTGTGTACACATGGTTGTTATATGTTGGCTTGTGCCAAATATTCACGTGTGGGGTTGAATTCGTGGTTGTTGATGAGCAATTACTTGTGTGATTATGATGAGGGGCTATTGTACTGATTGTGACAAGGTTTTTATGGGGGTGGTTCACCATACTTCTAGGTTGCTCGCTGATAGAATTATGGACTCATGTAAAAGTTGAAGTGTGGGGTTGAACCCTTGTGCTTTATTGTGGGGTTAAAGCTTCATGGTTAAGGGGTTGAGTTGTGTGACATTGAGCAAGAAAACGTGAAGTGATATTGCCGGTGCAATATGGGGAAGTCTGAGTAACCTCGCCATACGAGTTTGAGTTTAAGTGTGGGGTGATAGTTTTAGAGTTTAAGCACTAACTTTGCACTTTGCTTTTGCAAGTAATATGTTTTCAAGTGTACAACGAGGCGGTCAGTAAAGTAGGCAAAGGGCCACCGATACAAGGAAATGGCCACGAGATATCCTAGATGTGCCCAGGGATACTAGGAGGGGTCAGCAACTTTAATACTAGGCCAAGGCTATTAATCGAGAGGGAAAGTGGTGGTATCAGTCTCATAATGAGATGAAGTACTACTAAGATGTCCCTGTTGACGTAGACTCCCTTTGGGACGAGTACCCATAAATCCTGAACCACTACAACCAATTAAGTTTGGAGTTCTTATTTTGACCACCTACTCCATGCAATTTGAGCTTGGTCAGGGAATTATACACCAATTTAAGTGCAGAGCTGCTATCCCAATTAGTGATTGTTGGAGGATTGGAAGTGAACTTCTCGCCTTTTGCTATCAAGCGGATATTGGACACCCTTGAAGAGGTCCCCACTTTAGTTTTTCAGGACCTGGTCAATCACCCTCCATACCAAGACACAAGGCACTCTATTGCAGGGTGGAAGTCCATGGCTAAGTGGGTCAAACATACAAAACGGAGCTACCATCTTTCATTTCCATTTACTCACATGTCTAAGGAAGACCGAGTCATAGTCAAGATAGTCACACACTCGTTCTATACAAGGCAACACTTCACAGATGTAATGAGAGATAAGGTATGCCTCACTTATGCAATCATGAGGGCCATGCAGCTGAATTATAGAGCGATATTCCGGCTAGCGATAGAGGAAGGCTGAGACCACAAGGGTCTCAGGTATGCTTATGGGGGCATGATAATCACTTTGTGTCATGTTGCAGGTGTCCCTGAGGAGGAGGCCAATTACTGCCCAGCCATCCAGGCTCCCCCTATGTTGTCACTAATATTAAGGGGCTTGACATGACCTTGGGCCTAGTCTTGACTAGGCAGAGAGGACCTACTAAGACGAGTTGATTGCAGGCCGCATGTATGGCCTAGAGATACTTTACCACCATATTGGCGGTCGCCCCTCTATGAGGGAAGAGTTATAGGAGGTTGAGGTGAAATATCTTCTCAATTGTTATGCCAAAGTCGTGCTTTATATTGGACCCCAGTTCATTGAGCCAGTGGAGGATGACATTCCTATGGAGCTAGGGGAGGAGCACGAAGAGGAGGAGGAGGCTGAGGAAGATGACATAGCTGACGAGCCTCTGGTGTATATAGGGGTGAGCCCATCTTACCAGGCCCTGGTGATGTTTGAGCACCACAGTTCCTGCCTCATAGGTTATGTATGGTTAGCACTGAGCGCAGTGCTAAATTTAAGTGTGGGGTGGAGATTCTGTAATTCTATTGATATTGCTTCTATTATTGGCATGTATTAAGACCACTATTATTTCTACTTTATGTGTATGTTTGGACATCTTTGCTTTTAATTTGGGTCTGTAATTATTAGTAAATTTGAACTATGTTGTGCATGAATGCTTGATTTTGATGATATGATATGTATGCGCAGACTTGAGTAGTGTGTTGAAATCATCATGGTAGTTTTTTCCTGTTACAATTAGCTAGTTAGGCATAGTTGAATGATGAGGGCCATATGATGGATGGGTGATGACCCTCCAAAGGGCATTCGTTAAATCGAGTTCATGTAATGTTTGGTAGTGTGCAAAATGAACTTTTGAACATAGTTGAGGGTAGTTGCTTAACCTTGTAAGTCACTAGTGTACGCATGCTTAATTCAATGAATTCATGCAAATACCATAATGGGAACTCTAGTACAAACCTTGTGATGAAGATGCACCAAGCGTGAGCAAGCTAATTGTGAGTCTCTGTTGTGATGGATTCGAGAACTTGCACAATATGTAGAGTAAACTTGGTAGGAATCAGAACTAGAATAGAGGATCTAGGCCTTTCTTTGGTAGATGAAATTAACCCTAGTTAGCCTATGTCGAGCCTTAGCCTATTCTTTGACTAACCACAATTCAAGCCAATCCCTTTTCTTGATAAAGTATTCGTTTTTATCCTAATTCCCTAGCACTTGAGAGAAGAGGGAACTTGAGTGGACACCCGAGAGTTGAAAAATAGTAGAATGTCAAAAAAAGAAAAAAAAAGTGAGAAAAATGTAAATTGATTATAAAATGTGACCAAAACAGTGATGGTCTAGGTTGCCTCCATGCGGTGTAAATGCGGATGCATACTATTTTGGCCACAAGAAATTAAAAAGGTAAGCCAACTAACCAATGCTGATCCGTGATGCCTCCGCATCAGGGATCCATCACGGAGGCACACTGGTTTGGGAAAAAAAAAGAAAAAAGAAGAATCTTCTTTTCGTTGAGTTTTTCCTTTTTCTCTTATTTACTCATTGGTTGTTTAGGGTGTTGACACCTTTGTGATGGGTTGATTTTGTGGTCCAATGGAAATAAATAGGAGTGTTGAGAGAATAAATTCACGAAGGCTAAAGGAGGTTGTGAATCAAGGAAGCATGTGAAGCCGTGAAGTGTGTGCTATGAGTGCATTGGAATTGAACCATGTCAGCCATATCTATAAATGTATCCCACCAACCCGCAGCCTACATTACAGCCAAACAAAGACCTACGTGATCCTCTAAGGGAAATTCCAACTAGGTCTATGTTTATATAAAGGGCAACCTTATGGAATCTAGGAGCAATTTGAGACATCTTTTCAAAGAGTAAGAGTTATTTGTGTACCCATTCTTAATCTTCTGAGTAAAGTCGTAGTGGTGTGCATAGGTAATTATTCTTGGTGAGGGCACATGATCATTCAAGGTCATCAACTAGATGAACTATTAAATATTCTGCATAAGTCCGCAGGAATACATGAGTGCAAGGAGCAAGTAGTTTTTGCCCAGGGCAACGAAAGTTGTTCACCAAGTTTCATAAAATACGGCTGCATGATGTTTGTTGTACATACTACCGTAGGGAATCTCATGCATGTGTAGTAGTTTGCCTGAGGACGGACAAAACTCTAAATGTGGGATGGTGATCTTAGGCGTATTTATATACCTAATTGGCCAATAATCCCCATAAATAGAGTTAATTTGGAGGATAAATTGATAGAGTTTAGGTGTCTGAGTGTCATTTTCCCCTATTTTGCTAATATAGGGCCAGGTGCGCCAATTGGTTGTGTTTTTACAGGATTTTTCTTTGATTGGAAAGTTCAAAGTTAAATCTCGACTTGAGGGAAGAACATTGTCTGGATCTTGGAGGATAAGAGTCAATAGAAACAGCCAAAAGACCAATAATCCACATGGCATACCTGGGAACAAGGTTATGGAAGTTGAAAAATGGGAAAAAGGTGCGAAGCCCAAAAATGTGCAGGGTCTGCATCACGGACCTATGCAAAAGTGGTGCAGCATCATCCAGTCAGCAATTTAAGTAAAAAAGTCAAAATACAAGGGGTTTGCATCGCGGACCTGAGGACCCGATGTGGAAAAAGTCGAATTATAGGATTTTTATTATTTGCTCTATTTTAGACTTTAGTTTTTACATTCTGTTTTATGCAAGAACTATAGTAGGAGGCAACGGAGAACACTTTTCCATCGTATTTTGGTTAGTTTCATCTTTAGACTTTGGTTTTTGATGTTTTACACTTCATTCATGATGTATTCCACGTTCATGAGTGGCTAAGTCTCCATATTCTGGGGTTGTAGCCATAGACTCTTTGTAGTTCTTAACTTTTGATATCTATGAATGGTTTCTTTCGATTATTCCTTTGTTATTTTTATCTAAGCTTCAGAGATTATCCAACTAGGGAGTAAATTCATTGTTCACTCTGGATTTGAGAGATATTGGAGTGGATAGAACACAATAGCATAGGGAGCTTGTTCAATACTAGGAAGCTAGGTTGATTCGTGTAAGGGAGACCTGTGACAACTACCCTTACACCTTACTTGGTTCATATACGGGAAGATAGCTTAATGCATTTTTATTGAGTTGTCTACCCTATTCAACGATGTAGTTAGGTAGTCAATAACGGCAGGCTGGTAGAGTCCTGCAACCCTATTCAGGAAATTTTAACCCCGTGAATCAATAATCAGGAAACCAGACATAAGTTGACATTGTTGAGACTAGACATAGTCGTGACTGTTACAACCTTGGAATTGTCCATCCATTGATATCTTTTCATGAAAATCTAATTAATTCACTAGCAATTTGTTCTTTCTAATTTATTTTACTCAATCCCAAAACTCTTCTTACTCTAAGCACCATAAACGTGATAACCGAGAGTGATTACTAATTTTCATCAAATCCTTTGGGTTCGACAACCCGACCCTTTAATTAGGGCCACTATATTACTTGTGAAGTTGCATACACTTATGTGTACTGGGGAGCAATAGTCATGCTACCATTCATAAACACGCAACCACATGTCCTTTTTCAAATAATTATTTCGATATGCTTCCAATAATATGCAACTACGTGATTTCAAGCACGACATACACACACTATATGACCAATTTCATTAATCACATTAAACATACATTCTGGTATTACATATTTTAAAGCACAGGTGACTACACAACTAATGTTAAGCATCTATTATTTTGCATATAAGAGAAATACCTATTTTGAGCACACGAACTTCAAAATACCATACCCAACAACAACCTAACCTAATGATACCAATTTTGATGATATATGAAAGTTAGGGGTAAGAGCATACTAAATTTGGATCATAAAGTTGAGAAATTGAAGGAGGAGACTGAGATTGGTGGAACCTTAGGTGGCCGGAGTATAGCCGAAAAGTTACCAGAAAAGATAGAGGTTGGCCAGACAGTGGTCAAAGTTGCGAGGTAGGCTAAAGACTTAGGGTATTTTTGGGAATTAAGGCAAGAACAATGGGTAATTATTGACTAGGCCGGGTAGTAATTAGGCTCAAGACCTATGAAACTCCGAATATGGGTCATAGAAAGTTTTGCAATCCATAGAACATGGTTTTATAGTGGGCCAAAACCCTAATTTGGGAAATTGGCTTCACAGACCCGTCTACGGACCATACATGGAAATACAGCTCGTAGATTGAGTCGTAGAAGCCTCCAACACTTTGACAGATTTAGAAATCTTATCTGGAGTCCACGATCCCCATGCACAGCCCATAGGTTTATCTACGGGTCATAAATTTGCCTCGAGGACTGGAGTGCACAATGCACAATAATTTTGCTCATTAGAAGTATTCTACAAGTCAGTGTAGGGGTCGTGGTGTGAAACACGGCTCGTAGATCTAATTGTAGAAACATGTTTTTATTGCTTTTTTAGCCTAAGATGGTTGATTTGGCCTTGTACTTGCATATCCTTCATAAAACACACTGTTACCCTATATGCCACCAGTCCAAAATTCAAAATTACAACCAAAATACTAAAACTAAACTACCTACAAGTCGAAAAATCTAAAAACGAAACACAAATACTACTATTACATCAAATATCTTAGGTTGCCTCCCAAGTAGTGCCTGATTTATTGTCACGGAATGACTTGGACAACTTTTGTTACTCAGACTTCACCAAGTGTCCAAACTTCCATCTGTAAGTCATCGGGTCTCTTTATCGACTAATAGATGTTGAAGATGACTTCTTCATCATTCACTCCAAACTTGAGTTGGCCTGATTCCATATCTACTAGTGCTTACTTAGTGGCTAAGAAGGGCCTTCCCAAGATTATTGGGACTTCAAAGTTAACTTCGCAATTAAGGATCACAAAGTCTGCAGGGAATATGAATTTTTTCACTTTGACATGGACGTGTATAATACCTCTAGGCTTTTTCACTATTCTATCATCCATTAACAATTGCATGTTTGTTGGAGTAGAGGCTCCTAAATCTAGCTTTTTGAACACCGTAAGAGGCATTAGATTAATGTTGGTGCCTAGATCACATAATGCCCTTGCGAACTTGACATCTTCAATAGTGCAGGATATGGTGAATGCTCTGGGATCTTCTCACTTCTCCACTAAGGACCTTGTTGTAATCGCACTACAATATTGAAGCTCTCGAGAAAGCTCTTGACTCACACTCCACTTTTTGGTAATCAAGTCCTTCATAAACTTTGCATACCTAGACATCTTCTCTAATGCCTCAATGAAAGGGATGTTAATGGATAGTTGCTTCAGCATGGAGATAAAGCGCTAAAATTTACCTTTCTCCTCCTTCTTTTTGAGTCTCTGAGAGAAAGGAGGGGGAGGTCGACGAATAGGTTTCAACTTCTATGGCGTCATTACTGTATCACTCACCCCATCTTAGCATGAGCATCTCCAGTGTTTGCATCCTTGCTCTCAACCATATCCTCATGAACATCATCATCATTAACTGGAATCGAAGGTCAATGGTTTGCTTGACGGCACAGGTCATCACTGCCATACATTGCTCCTCATTCTTTGGCTTTTGAACTATTTTTCGAGGCAATATACCTTTTTGATGTTGGTTTAATTAAGTCTAGATCTGACCAAACTATTGCTTCAGCTGCTTAATAGCAACAGAATGAGACTTGATTTTCTGACTAATGCTGGAGGTGTCAGCTTTCATCCCCTTTAAAGTCTCATCCTGAGTGTCAGCCCTCTTCAATAGTTGGTCAAGCATCTTCTCAATTTGAGAGCTACTAGAACCAGAGTCTCGATTATGTGGTGGCAAATATAGATCATTTCTATAACCGTCTCTGTGTCCCCAACCAGCATCTCTATCCTAGTCCCTTATCCTGTTATAGTAGCCTCCTCAATTGTTGCCTCTGAAGGTACCATCCCTATTAAAGTTTCGGCCTTGTTTTCATTGACCTTAGTGCCTATAGTCCTGATTGGACCATTAGGCGTTAGTCCAGAAACCCGCCGTATAATTAGTGATGAAGCAAATATCCTTCTCATAGTAAGGTTCCTTGTACATAGGTGTTTGTAATGGCTGATGAGCTACTGCAATCACACATTCTTGGTTCTATTTTGTCAATATCTCCACATCGGTACTAATCTGAGCAAGCTCTTGCATCATATCCCCATTTATCTTTATTTGCGCCTAGCTAGTACTGACTGAGAATGATCTCTTAGTTATTGACTTATCTCTTATTCCCCATGCATAATTTGTTTTGACCACTTTCTCTAACCTTTCAACAATCACTGGAAATTGAAAATCTAAAAATGAGCCTCCCATGATAGTGTCAGCAATAGCTTGGCTATTTTTATCTAAAGCTCGAAAGAAGATCTTCACCAAGGTGTCATCTGCAATCTTGTGGTCAAGAATAATCCTCATGTACTTTGTGAACCTTTCCCATATAATGATGATCAAATCACCAGGTAATTAGTCGAAGTTGTTAATTTGGTCCTTTAACTTTAAGTTTAACTTCTTTGACCTCGAAAAGAACTTCTCCAAAAAGGCCTTTTGCATTTTTACCTAGCTAGTGATTGAACTCTGTGGGAGCTCACATAACCATAGTGTTGCATCATTTGTTTGAGATAATAGAAAGAAATGGTGCCCAACGGAATCCATGGACAAATTCTAACTTCCCATTATGCTCTTGCAGATGAAGACAACAATTTATAGATGGTTATGTAAATCCTCTGATAGTAAGCTCGCAAACAACTTGCAATTTTACTGCATTTGAAGTAACCCACTCAAAAGGGCAAACGTTGTGTCATTCGTTAATGGGATAACACAATAGGATCAAGCCGATATTGATTCCATGTGTGAGCCTTGGATTGAAGATCCTGTGGTGGTGGACTAACATCCTCAAGTGGAGGTAGGTTGTTATTATTATTATTGTTGTTGTTGTTGTTGTTATTGTTGTTGTTGTTGTTGTTGTTGTTGTTGTTGTTGTTGTTATTGTTATTATTATGGTTCAGTGTTGCATTTACTGCCTCATTTACAGTGTTGTTCACATCATTCTAGGCCATTCTTCTCAGTGTCTTTTACATCTCAGGGTCATATGGAGTCAAGAGTCTGCCTTGACTGCGAGTGTTATGCATACACTACACCTGCACACTGAAACAAAATAAAAATAACAAAAATATAAAATGAGGGAAATAAGGATTAATTCCTGAATTACTAAAATTAAACTAGCCTAAATTGTATTACTCTACTGCACCAAAATCTTGATAATGCCCAACTTACACCTCCTTTTTGAAGGTTTAAGCGGCCGTTGTCAAGATACATAACCTAACCAAGGTTAGGGTCGAATCCAACAGGGAATATGGTAGACTCGGAGTAATTGCAAGCAAGTTGAGTGAATAACCTACTTATTTCCTGAAAGGGGGGTTGTAATTTGCAGAAAGTAAACCTAAACTAGAACAAGTGTTGTGAAACAAGTGAGAGAAGTAACTAGCGTATTGTGTTCCGCGTGATTTCCTAACTTGGTATTACCAAACAATGGTAATCTTTTCTAGTGTACATGCAGAATGGTAAGTTAAGTTTACCAGACTCTTTGATCCAGGCGAGAGGTAAATTTCACTATGTAATTTGATTCATACCCGCAGTGTGATATTACTAACCCTTACCTATCATTCCAATACAAATACCCCTTGATCCAGTTCGAATGATTAGATGAGAGGGATCATATCGAATCCTATTATTGAATCTCTTTTTGTATTCATTACTACCTTGATCAAGTTAGTAATAACTAGGCGAGTTTTAAAGCTGGACACCATTAAAAAGCAATCAAAATGAAGAGAATTAATTAACACATGCATGCACAATTTTCAAGAATTTCAAATTATCCAGTTTTACCTAATTAGTGCATTATGGTTCCCACAACCCTAATTGTGAATTTAGCTATGCATAATCAGTGCAGATGGAAGAACCACGATATAGAATAACATAATTAAGCACTTACAATGTATGAAGTTTCCTTCATACTGATACAATTGGGGTTCTATTTTATGTCAGGTAAAATAATCACCTTTGTGAATTAGTGAGTGTGTGCAGGATGATCGTATGGGGAAAAGTTATTTGGGGAAGGAACAATTTATTTAGCATAAAAGAGTACAGCATAGTAGAATGCAACCTTAATATTACTCGACCACTGTTTGTACAATGTTGTCTAATTTGCTGAAGTGTGTTGCTGCATTTTGCATTATATGAGCACATAATATAATTATTTGATCTTACCTAGGCTAAGAAGAAAACTCAGAGCATGTTCATGAAAGGATTTTGACTATTTTAATTTCATTTTTAGCATAATTTGAGGTTATTTGAATTTACGGGAGCATAGATATTTAATTTATTGAAAGGGTTGCTTGGAATGTGAATTCAAGGTAACTGGGACTTTAAGCTTTAGTATTTGCTTTTCAAATATTCTTTGAAAAATATATTTTCTCTGTCTGGTTCATGTGTTAGGACAAGCAAGTGCTTGGCATAATTAGCGTATTTTCATCGGTTGTAAATATGCTAGTTTGTGAAGACTGTTGAATACTTTTATAAGATATATGTGGAGTGATGTTCGGTTATCTTTCCTTGTTATGGTGATGTGGTTACTAGGAGCATACATATCTGTCGTTATATGTTAAGGGCATATCCATGTTACCGTAATATGTTAGGGGCTTTGTACACGCTCTCGTTGTATACTTTTAGAGCATTATACATGTTATCATGGACTTGTCAATGTGATGGGTTGATCTCCTTCACTGTCATTTATGTGGACTAAATTGATACATGTAGTGAACATTTTTGAATATTTGTTTGAACTTATTGAGCCTTATATTATGAAATATATTTTTGTGTATATTATTTATGCATATCTTAACATATTATGAAGTATATTATTCTTGTGGATTAAACTTATATACTTGAACTTATTGAGCCTTACTAATTTTTCAAGATCTTGACCTACCGTGATTGACACTCATGCTAACCCTTTGATGGAAGAGTCATTACTGTAACTCTAATAAGCAACTAATAAGACATAGGAAATTCAAAGACGTGGAAACAGTTGTATATATTAGTCAAGAGTTGAGTTCCCATAGATTCAAACAGAATAATCTAACAAAGTACAAAAATTAATCCTCTAGACCCTGAAAGTCATGATATCAACAGAATTGAGTCGAATGCTATTCTTCAACATAATTTGAGTCAGATTCTTCAAAAAAGGTATAATCAACAATGTTGTGCTTCATCTTTCTTTCACTATTCATAAAATTTTTCCTTCCTTTTTTATGTGTTCCAACCACGAAATCAGAACCAAAAAATCTTCAGATAAAGACTCCACTATCTTCCACTTTATGAAACTAATTTCAATGGGAACCTCATTACTTTTCTTTCTCTTCTTATCCTTCAATGGATTTTGTGTGAGTAAATTGAAGGTAGAAGCATCACTTAAACATTGATTCGTATCAAACATAGGACTTTTACGAGAAGTGAAATTGAATTTTAATTTTTTTATCATAACTTTTGATTGAATAACAAATTAAATAGTAAAAACAAATAAAATCAGAGTTGAACAAGAATAATATAAGAAATACTCCCTCCCTTGAGTAAGGAGTTTTTTCACTTAAAACTCCTTGTGCATTTGTCTTCTGTCATTCACTTTTTTCATGTTTTAGCTTACCATAGTTCGAGGGACCAGATCCTTTATTAGGCTAGGAACACGTTAACTCAACACAAACACACGCACATATTTCACATAAAAAATATACTAAGAACAAATAATTAGCCGTAAAATGGACATATGTATAGCTAGCTAGCTTGGATAAAATACATTATAGGATTCGTCGATCAATCATATTTAACTTAACACACACAATATAGTTTCGATCTGAGTAACAATATGTTTGTTGTGTTTGTTGTTGCATTCTCTTTTTTTTTAATCTATATATTATTAGCTTTTCTGTTTTGGACTATATATTAAGAGTTTTCAGATGGGGATACACTAGAAAAGGAGAGGGCAAAGAAGAGGGCAGAGAAAATTCACTAGAAAAAGAGAGGGTAAAGAAAACTGAGAAATACATTTGAAAATATTGAAAAAGAATTTTTATTTTCTTTTAACCATAGGCTAGACAATTCAAACTGCATCCAATTGATGTTTGCGTAACTTTAAACTCCATTGACTATTATTCTGTTTAAATTTACCTTTCTATGTACTATGCAAAAAAGTGTAATCTGGCTCTAAGTTAGAAGCTTGGCTTATACATATCCTTGTCGTGAGATATAATTTTGACTTAAAATTGCCTCTTAATCACTAATCTCATATATATGAGATACCAAAAAAAATTAGAAAAAAAGATCGTCATACCATTATTCAAATTTGATTCTTCATGTATTACTTGTGTTTCTCCTTCAAATGGTGTATCATCTTCCTCAGCTGGTTCAGTATTCAAATCAAATAAAGATTGATTCACTAAAATATTGAGATCTTGTACAACACTTTGATCCGTTAATATCATATATTACAATAATATTGAGATTAGGGTTGGCATCAGAATCGGTAGCTACTAGTACCGATCTGGTTCTGTCCCGATCTAGTGCCGATCCGGTAGGCTATCGATTGCTTCCGAGGGTAAGGAGGACCGATAAGGGGTCCGGGACGAGAGGGGACAATTTTTTTGGTTAATACCGATCCCGGTATACCAAAATCGATTCCCGTAATGGTCCAATTTACCAATTCAAATTAAAAAAAATAATTTTTTCATTACACCGTTGGGTGAGTGGGGCCCACCCCACGGTCAGCAATCAATCAACTTGCAGAAAATTACCCGTTGACAACGGCACTTTAACTTTTTTTTATTCTTTTATTAATTTCTTATTCCTATATATACCCCCTTAATCAAAATATTTTTTCATACAAAAATTCTCTCAATCTTTCTCTCAAATCTCAATTCTCAATTATATTGTTCATCTCTAATTCTACTCTCTATTATTATAATTATATAAATAGTTATTATTTATTTTCTTAAATTTTAATTAGTAAATTTCTATTGTCAATTAGTTAATTAGTCTATGAAATTTGCTTGACTATTTGAAAGTTGGAGAATATTTTGATGGATTATATTTGGAGTTCAAGTTTCATCAACTTCGGCTTCTACGACTGTTTTTACACAGACGTTCGGTACATTCATTCCAACTTATTAATTTTTATTTTTTAATTGTTACTTGTTGGTTGTTATTTGTTAGTAGTTTACTACCTGAATTATGTTTGTATTATTCATAAATTTATATTATCATTTTATTAAAAATGAATTCCGATGGAAAAGGAAAAGGAAAATAATCGGTGAAATTACAAAATCTTTAATCGGTAAAAGAATAATTGGTAGTTCTTCTAAATCAACTAGACAATCGTCATTTCTTTTTAAATACGGATGATTTTACACATGTTAATGATACTTGTGTTGATACCGATTCTAACACGCAACTAAATCATGACTTTCTACAACAAAGATTTGATTTTAGTGAAGATTTACCGAAAGATGATTTTGAAATTAATGAAGATG
>JAOTQJ010160682.1:0-28088 GCA_025642045.1 Solanum sejunctum | reverse complement strand
GCTCCGGGATGCTCTCACTATGCTAGCATAATTTGTGGCCACAAATTATGCTAGCATAGTGAGAGCATCCCGGAGCTCACCATGAGTCGAGTGTTCCTCGAGGTAAAGGTCCTTCTTCCTCTTGTATAAGGCATGATATATCATAGCAAAGAACAATCATTAGAGGGGAAAACCTTACTTCAACTCTATAGCATGACTTAAAACATGAAAAAGGGAAACATTTCCTAAAATATCTCATAGCCTCTAACTCATAGTTGTGGTGCACAACACAACCATGAACAAGACTCTAATCGATGTGGTGTGTTAGTTGTTGAGGATTATTAACAACCTAGTGCTCTAATACCATATTTGTCGTGACCCAAGTCTACGGCCTAGATGTTATACGGTGAATAGGGAAACTCGAAGGAACTCCAAACAATCCACTTAATATATCATTACATATTCTTGGCTGCAAAAGCAAGTAAATAACATAATAGAAGTAGAAGTAAGGAAAAAGGGTTAAAGGGATACTTTCGTAACATAAGCACCAAAACAAGAGAGTCATAGCTCAATAAATAACATGTCCAATAACACTTTACTATATAGATAAGAGCAGAGGCCAAGAGAAGCAACAAGGCTCATCCTCATGGTCAATACATACATAAAAGAAAGATAGTATTAGTACATAATATGAGATCATAAATATTGTCCTCGAAATGGAGGACTCACCAACTAGCTTGAGAAGAATCGTACTAGTCACATAGAGGAAGATCCTAAACTGGTGCTCCAGTTCCTACATGGTGACATCATGTAGGCATGGAGTATGCGTTAATATATTTAAATGTACTAAGTATGTAGGATGCAATGCAACAAGAGATAAGTATCATAATTGAAATGCATAAGCATACACAATGAATAGCTTATAACAACATGACATACATGGAAGAAGCATGAAGTAACTCGTGCTTACATAGAACATAATACATATGCAAGAAAAGACCATCATTATAGAATTCATAGTTTATAATTATATAAACTGCTTGATTGGTTGGTGTATCATCTCATCCTACCACCCATGGATATGGAGGTACAAACCTCTCAATTAGTTGTTAGGTTACAAACTTCTCGACATAGTTAGTGGATCGTCTCATCCTACCACCCACGATGAATGAGGTACAAAACCCTCAACCCTGTTACCAAGGTACAAACCCCTTGATTGGTTGTTGGATTGTATCACTCTACTACCCATGATGATTGAGGTACAAATCCTTTAACTAAGTTATCAAGATACAAACCCCACGACATGGTTTCTCGGGCTCTTAACCTCTCGAGTAGGGCATGGTCATTTTCCAACACTCTATAGGAGAACATAATATACATACATTCCTTTCATAATCATAAAGTCATTAAACTCTTAAGACATATATTGGGCCTTCAATTCCTCAAGAAATCATAACTACATATTTTATCAAACACTTGGTGGGTGTGCGATACTAGTGTAAAACAATGTAATTAAACAGTGAAATCATGCAATAAATCTTAAAGTAAATCATCCCACCAATACTTGCTAGCACCATCATATAATAAACATCAAATTCTTTATCAATTCTCAATATAAATCCACGATTTGTAGTTCAAAACATGCTAAAACAATCACAATTTCATGAAACCCCAACATAGTATGCAGTGAAACTCATAATAAGTAAGACCTATGAGTAAATTAACTTTAAATTATGCAATTTAGGTGGACATGAAGCTTGGAAAACATGGATGAAAGGATCCAATGGTTGAAACAGACATACCTTAGCTTTGGAGAATTTCTTGAAGAAGATTTGAAATGGATACTTGAATCTTTAATGAAAATCTTAAGATACAGATGAGATTTGGAAACTTGAATTTTGAGATGAAATATTGTGTAAGGGTTTTAGAGAGCATTGGGGAATGTCTTGAATGATATGAAGGTGAAATATGGCTAAGTATAGGTATTTTTACGCATAAGAAGATGTGGGTCCAAGACTAAAAAGCCTTTGACAGAGATAAAAATCACCAGCAACAAAATACATAAGTTCGGTCTGCGATGCAGACTTGTGACGGAGGTAAAAGTTTCACAGGTCTGTGATGGTTGCACATCACGACACCATTGTAGATCAATTCTGGAAATTGAATCTTTTGAAAAATGAAATTGTAATTCATTTGCTCTAAAATTAGGGTTAGACTCATTTCTCACTCAATTTTGCCCCTTGATCAAGAATATGTTGTCTAGTTTTCAATATCATGCATGAATTTTGAGATATATGGAAATTATAATTCTAGACACTCTTGAGGTATATTTCAGGCACTTTTTGGGGTCATTTCACAATTAGCAATAAGGATAGCTTTCTCCCACAAGTTCTGGCATAAACTTTAACAAATCACCATGGCATTTGTTCTTTTCTTAAGATTTTTATTTTTTTCAGCTATTCCATTAGATTGTGGTGAGTAGGGGTTGTGGTTTGATGAATAGTGTCATATTTCGAGCAAATTTCTTCATAAAGAGATTCATTTTTGTCACCCCTATCACTCCTTATCATTTTTATCTTTATACTAAGTTGTGTTTTAACTTTACTTTTTACTATTTGAAAGCTTCAATTGCCTTTTCTTTACCACTAAGTAAATAAAAGTAGCAGTATAACGTACATTGTAAATAAATGTTATTAAATACTTGTTTCAACGATGAGATGGCTTTAACCTTATATCATATATATCTGTGTGAATCAAGTCCAAATGATTTGAATTCCTTTTGAGTGACTTATAAGGATGCTTAGCATACTTAGATTCAACATATACTTGACACTTTGACTATTTGTTTATAAACATTGACAATAAATTTCAATTACTCATTTTTCGCAAGGTTTCATAATTGAGATATCCTAAACATTTGTTACTTGACTCAAGAAAGTAAGAAGAATCCTTAATGTTATTACTTTCAACAACCATTACATTCAATTTGAAAAGACCCTCAGTAAGGTAGCCTTTTCCTGCATACATATAATTTTTACTAGTTACAACTTTATCTGAGATGAGAACACACTTAAATCTATTCTTGATTAGGAGACCAGTAGAAACTAAGTTCTCTCTCATTTAGACATACTTTTCCATAACCTTTAACTTTTATATTCCAAGTAAGATCTCTCATCTTTCCCATGGACTTCGTTATCCTGTATATCAAACTAGACCTTGAGGTCCTATTCATTCTTGGATACTCGTTCCTAGCTACAAAAGGGGCATTGATTGACGTAGCAGCAGGGAGGGTCAGCATGCCATGACAAAGTTGAGGTCTTCGATGTATACAAAGCAATGACTGCTAGGTATATATAAATATTTGGCAGCCATCACAGAGATAGACACCGTGATTGCAGTGGACAAATTGAGATCACAGGCCCATTAGCCATAATACAACTAAATCAAGGGCTAGTGGATGATGTAGTGGCCAAAGAAATTGAAAGAGTGTTGAACACTCACAATGTCAGCATGCTTAAGAAAATGGTTGAACCCTTGAACAGGCTGTTGGGACCACCACCCAGACACTTAGTTGAAGAAGCTCCTCAGCTTGAGCTGAAGCCATTGCCATCATACCAAAGGTATGAATTTTTGGGTGAAAATAATACTTTACCTGTAATCCTATTTTCTTCATTGACTGTAGCCTAGGTAGATATTGCATTGGCGGTTCTGAAGAAGAGAAAGAGAATAACAAGTTGGCAGATGTCAAACATCTATGGCATTAGCCCAACCCTCTGTATGCACAGGATTTTCATGGAAGAAGGTCACAAACCAGTGGCCTAACCCAAGAGAAGATTAAACCTAATTATGAAAGAGGTGGTCAAGAAGGAAGTACTCAAGTGGTTAGATGCAAGGATAATCTTCCCGATCTCAGACAGTAAATGTGTAAGCCCTATGCAATATGTCCCTAAGAAAGGAGGGATGATGGTTGTCACCAATGACAACAATGAGTTAACACCAACTAGAATAATGATGGTATGGTAAATCTTCATGGATTACAGAAGGTTGAATGATGCCACTCGAAAATACCACTACCTAGTGTCCTTCATTAATCAAATGTTGGACTGAGATGCCGAGCAAGAGTATTAGTTCTTTCTATGGTTACTCGGGGTACAATCAAATCACCATAGCACCCAAAGACTAGGAGAAAATGACCTTCATATGTGCATATGGAACCTATGCTTTTAAACTCATGCCCTTTGGTTGTGCAATACACGAACCACTTTTCAAAGGTACATGATGGGCACATTCCATGTCATGGTTGAGGACTAGGTAGAGGTGTTCATGGATGATTTCTCTATCTTTGGTGAATCCTTCGAGATGTGTTTGAAGAATCTAGAAAGAGTGTTATCAAGATGTGAGGAGACTAACCTCATTCTTAACTAGGAGAAATGCCACTTCCTAGTTAAAGTGTGGACAGTCTTGGGGCACAAAGTGTCAAAATGCGATTTAGAGGTAGATGGAGCGAAAATTGAGGTGATAGATAAGCTGCCTCCACCCGTGTCAGTTAAGGGAGTCCAAAGCTTTCTAGGACATGTGGGGTTCTCTGGTAGATTTATCAAGGACTTGTCCAAAATTGCAAATCCATTGTGCGTCCTTCGGGAGAAAGAGGTACCCTTTAACTTTGATGCTTCTTCTTTGCAAGCATTTGAGTTATTGAAGAAAAAGCTGGTTGAGGCTCAATACTGATAGCACCTGACTATAAGCAACCATTTGATCTCATGTGTGATGCTAGTATTATAGCAATATGTGCAGTGTTGGCGTAGTGCAGAGGTAAAGTTTTCCACTTCATATACTATGCCAACAAGACTCTAGATACAGCCCAAAATAAATACACAGTTATTGAGAAAGAGATGTTGGCACTAGTGTATGAGTTTGGCAAGTTCAGATCATACTTTGTGGGGACCAAAGTCATTATGTTTACAAATCATACAACAGTGACATACTTGTTCAACAAGAAGGATACTAAGCCCCACTAATTAGGTTGATCCTGTTGCTCTAAGAATTCAATAGTGACATTAAGGATCACAAAGAGTGTGAGAATTAGATTACTAATCACATGTCTCGGTTAGAACATAATGCTTACATATGTGAGAAAATGCAAATCAAAGAAGAGTTCCCAGATGAGCAGATGCTGGCAATTGAAGAATAATAACTATCATGGTATACAAACATTATGAATTACTTGGTGAGTGGGGTGTTTTCTCTAGATTCTAGCTCCCATCAGAGAAAGCAATTAGCACATGCCAAAGCTTACATATGGGAAGAACCATACCTGTTCAAGAAAGGGGTTGATTGCATGGTGAGAAGATGTGCACCCGAAGTGGAAATGCAGAAGATTGTAGAGAAGTATCATACTTTCCAAATGGTCGACACCACATAGGTTATAGGACTACTCACAAGATACTGCAATTCAGTTTCTTTTGGCCTATATTGTTCAGAGATGCTATTCACTTTGTGAGGTCCTATGGTGTATGCCAGAAGACTGGCACCATCTCCAAAAGGCACGAGATGCCTCTAAATAACATCTTGGAGGTGGAAATCTTCAATGTCTGGGGGATGGACTTCATGATCCCTTTCCCACCCTCTTTTCGAGATTCACTACACTCTGCTCATGGTCGATTATGTCTCCAAATGGGCAGAGTTAGTAGCCTTACCCACCAATGATGCCAAGGTAGTCAGCAAGTTCCTAAAAAAGAATATTTTCACTAGGTTTGGAAGCCCAAGAGCCATCATAAGTGATAGGGGTACAAAATTTATAAATCAAACAGAGAAGAATCTATTAGCAAAGTATGGAGTGAGGCATAAGGTGGGCACAGCGTACGACTCCTAGACTAGCAGGCAAGTGGAGATGTCAAACTAAGAGGTAAAACAGATCTTGCAGAAGACGGTTAATGTAACTAGGAAAGATTGGGTTGTGAAGCTTGATGAAGTTTATGGGTGTACCGAATAGCTTATAAGATGAAAATTGGCACATATTCGTACCGATTGGTATATGGTAAGGCTTGTCACATCCCAATTAAGCTAGAGCACCAAGCATACTTGGCAATTAAGAGGCTAAATATTGACCTAGAGCTCACTGGAAGAAAAAGATTGGAAATATTGGAGGAGTTGGACAAATTCCAGCTCCAAGCTTTTGAGAACGCTAACTTGTACAAGTAAAGGACAAAGAAGTGGCATGACTGGTACATCATCAAGCAGAACTTTAAGTCACGCCAACATGTATTGCTTTTTAAATCTCATTTACAGTTAATTCCAGGTAAAGATGAGGTCAATGTGGACTAGACTGTATAAGGTGGTAGTACTGACACACCCAAGAGCCATGGAATTGAAGGATAAGACCTCCAACCAAAAGTTGTTGGTGAATAGTTAATGTGCAAAATCACTACTACGGTTAAGACACAACCAAGTTTGAGGTGGGGTGGTGAGCTCAGGCATATTTATACGCTAAATAAGCCAAAAATACCCATAAATAGAGCTTAGTTAGAGGGTAAATTCATAGAGGCTAGGCATTTTTAATTTTTTTCTCTTATTTTTCTAACACAAGGCCAAGTGCATCGTTTGGTTGTGTTTTTTGGTAGGTTTTGCTCAAATTATGAAAGTCTAGAGTCATACTTAGATTTGAAAGAAGAACATAGCCCAGGATTTGGAAGATAAAAATCAGTTGAAGTAGCAAAAAGACTAAAGTTTGCATCGCAGACTTAGGATAAAGCTGTGGAAGCTGAAAAATGAAAAAAAAAGGCGTGAAATAGAAAAATAGGCACAGTCCGTGTCGCGAACTTGTGCAAAAGATGGGAAAATTGTCCAGTCAGCAAGATAAATAGAAACCCAGTTAGAACAAGAAGTCTGCATCACAAACTTGAGGATAATAAAGTGAAAATTCAAGTTACGAGATTTTTAAATATATTTTATCAAACACTTTAGGTTTTGGTAATCAGGTTTTACGCAAGGACAAAGGGACGACTGGAAACCTTTTTCTAAGGGTACTTTGGTTAGTTTGATCTTTATTTTCTTAGTTGTTAATGCTTTCTAGGTCATTCATGATGTACATAGCAACTATGTGTGCCTAAGTCTCCATATTCCGATGTTGTAGCCATAGACAATATTTAGTTCTTGATTTTGACATCTGCGAATAGGTTCTTTTGATTACTCCTATATTACTTTTGGTTATACTGCATATTATCTCCAACTAGGTCATAAATTTATTCTTCACTCTGAATTCGAGAGATGTTGGATTGAATAGAACACAGGAATATAGGGAGCTTATTCAACTAAGGAACTAGGTTGATTCGTGTAAGGGAGATCCATGACAATTACCCTTACACCTAGCTCGATTCGTAATACGGGAAGATAACTTTAAAGCACTTGTATTGGTCCATATATCCTAGCTTAATGATGTAGTTAGGCAGTCAATAACGGTAGGCCCGCAGAGGTGTGCAATCCTGTTCAGGTTATTTAAACGCATGAATTAGTAACCAGGAACCCAGAAATAGGTGCAAATGTTGATACTAAATGGAGTCGTTAAGGTTACAACCTTGGAACTGTTCATTAATTAATATCTTAAATGCAAAAGCCAATTTAGATTAGAAGTAATTTAGTTATTTAATTTCTTCGTGTAAATCTCCACATATTTTTACGAAAATCACTTCAAATGTGATGGCTTGGATTAGTTGTTAATTCTATTTAAATCCCTTGGGTTCAACAACTCGGCTCTTTAATTGGAGCCATTCTACACTTGTATATGCTGGGGAGCAACACCTTACTAGATAACTTAGATGGGTTTGTGGGGTATTATGATGCTTCTTGGATTGAGTTGGGTTATCTGCTCATGCAATATAGTAAAGTGATAGCTTATGCATCAAGGCAACTGAAGGTGCATGGACAAAATCATCTGACTCATGATATCGAGTTGGTGTTCGTGGTATTTGCTTCGAGGATTTTGAGACATTATTTATATGGGGTTCATGTTGATGTGTTCACCGATAACAAGAGTTTGGAATATATGTTCACCTACATAGATCTTAACTTGAGGCAAAGAAGATGGTTGGAACTTCTTAAAGATTACAACATGAGTATTTAATAAAAGGCAATCTTATGGTTGATGATCTTAGTAGTCTATCTATGGGTAGTGTAGCCCATGCTAATGAAGGAAAGAAAGAGTTGGTAAATGATGCTCACCATTTAGCTAGATTAGGTATTAGATTTGACTTAAATGGTGGTGGCATTCATGTTCGGAATGGGGGTGAGTCTTCTGTGGCTGTTGAAGTTAAGGCAAAACAACACTTAGACCTGTCCTTGGTTGAGTTGAAGAATTTGAATGCAGAAAAGAAGATAAAAATTTTCTCCTAAGGGGTAGATATATACATCCTATCAAGATTTGTTGTGAGTTTTGGATGTTGACGAGCTTAGAGAGGTGACCATGAGTGAAACCCAAACTCTCATTATTCTATACATCTGGGATCTATTAAAATGTATCAGGACTTAAGGAAAGTGTATTGGTGGCATAGTATGAAGAAAGATATAACCAATTTTGTATCCAAGTGTCCAAATTATCAACAAGTGAAGGTAGAACATCAAAGGCCCCGTGGTTTGGCTCACAATATCAAGATTCCTACTTGGAGTGGGAATATGTGAATATGGACTTTATGGTTAGTTTGCCTCATACCTGAAAGCAATTTCATTTGATTTGGGTCATTATTGATAGGATAACTAAATCATCTCATTTCCTACTGGTCAAGACTACTTTTGATGCTGAAGATTATGCAAGGTTATATATTCAAGAGTTGGTTAGATTGCATGGTGTGCCTATGTCTATTTGGAAATCATTTCAAAAATAGATTGGCACTAAGGTGAAGTTTAGTACCACATTTCATCCTCAAATTGATGGACAAGCTGAAAGAACAATTTAAGCTTTAGAAGACATATTAAGGGCTTGTGTGTTGCAATTCAAGCATAATTAGGATTATCATCTACCACTTATCGAATTTGCCTACAATAATAATTTTCATGCTAGCATCAGAAGGGCACCATTTAAAGCTCTATATAGGAGAAGGTGTAGGTACACAATGAGGTGGTTTGGGATTGGTGAAATGGCATTAATAGGCCTAGATTTGGTGTTAGATGTTATGGACAAGGTGAAGTTGACTAGGAAAAGGTTGAAGGCTGCTCAAAGTCGTCAAAAGTCTTATTCAGATGTTAGGAAGAGGGATTATGAGTTTTTTATCTGTGAATTGGTATTTTTGAAGGTTTCTCTCATGAAGGGAATAATATGTTTCAGTAAAAAGGGCCAGTTAAGCCCCTAGAAGGTAGGCCCTTATGATATAGTTGAACGAATTGGCGATGTGGCCTATAGATTAGATTTGTCTTTAAATATGAGTTCTACTCACCCAATTTTCCATGTGTCTATGTTGAGGAATAGTGATCCTAATTCAATTGTTCCTTTGGAAGGTGTTAGACTATTGTACGATTAGTGAACCTCCGTATGGACCGTAAAACCTTCAGTGGAAATGTCCATAGTCTAAAATCTTTCTAAGTGTCAGAAGACCCTTACCACTGACCTTTTACGGTCCGTGGTCCTCTATACTAGCCGTGGTGCTCTCCCATGAGACCCCTAGACACTTTTTACTACCCTCTTCATTAATGGTCTTTTCATGATTTTGATTATTCTTAAGGGTCGTCTATGACTTTCTAACCTATCGTAAACCACTGAAAAGGCCTATACTACTTCATACTTATTTAATTTCATTGATTACACTTAGAACACTAGAAATCTCTCTTTTCTAAGAACTCCTTTCAAGTGTGACATTTAGGAACTCAAGGAGGTATTCTTCTCAAATCAATTTCTTCTTAATTATTCTAGTAATCTAAGGTATGTGGGATTGATTAATGATCCCTTTCAATCATGAAGGCCACTAACACTTCTTACTTCATATTTTATGAATTTTAACCTTACATTGAATTTGGGTCTTTTAAATTGGTGTTTATTTGATTAAATGGAGATATAGGTCATCTGATGTTCACACTCCAATAAGAAAGTGGTCGCTATTAGTAATTAACCTAACTAGAGGTTAGTGTTGGATCCACAGGGAATTTAGAACTTGACAATAGAGATCCACTACCAATCATTTCAAGCATTGATTACTAAAATCTATAGATGGGGGGAGGATAGTATGATTTAAGAACAAAATTAAAAATAAAAATAAAGATTATACTAATTATGTGTGAATACACTCAAATTTAGGAAACTTGGGAATTGTGTTCCCCATGATTCGTTGACTTAATTACCCTAGACAACACAACTCTAATTCGGAATTTGCATGAAGGATGGTAACTTAGGTTCTTCCATCCCTCTTGTGAAGGTGAAGGTCAAATTTCACCATGGCGCGTGGTCGACAACCATGGTGTGCCAACTAACTATTACTAATTGACCCAGTCAACCTCCCCTTGGTCAAGTTTGGTTGATTAGATGAGAACACATAAATTGTATTATGTCATTTACTTCCATTTTCCTATTCCTCACTACCTTGGTCGGGATTGTGATAGTAGGCGGGATTTGGTGTTGGAAATCACCAAACATCAATCCAAATGAAGGGAAAAAAACAATACAGGCAAAACCCTAATCAAAGAAATTCACAAAGTCTAGGTTATTTCAAGTCAACTACTCATGGTTCCCACAACCCCAAGTTGGTTGTGGGTGCTTAGCTACTCATGGCTAAGGCAAAATCAACAACAATGCAAATAAAAGACATAGTTGAGAATTTATCCAAAACAATGAAGAACAAGAACACTTCAAATTGCAAACCACGCGCTTGGAATAATGGAGAATGAGTACAATGTGTGTTTTTTGCAATCACCAAAAGTGGGTCTTCAAATTAAAAGAGAGAATCTACCTAAACCCTAGAAAAACCCTTAGAATATTCAAGAGAGAATATTCAAAGTGTTCTCTACAATATTAAAAGTATCAGCTCTCTCTCAGCTCTTTCCAAAACCCTAACATAAAGTATTTACACTATTTACAATTTAATCCTAAAAACTAAATAGAAAAGATAGCTGGTAGCAGGTACGTCGCACAGGTACGACTTGTAGGGTGACCTACGAGTTATAATTGAGTCATCGTTGTAGGCACTTTGCATTTTTGACTTGATTTTTATGACCCACAGGTACGATTCGTTGCTTGGGCTACGACTCGTATGCTCCTCTCGTAGTCTATGCCTTTAATGCCTGGTCCAAACTCTTAGCACTCTATTTGTTGCTACAAATCCACCTATATGAGTTATAGTGAGACCTATGACTCATAGCTGGCCTCGTAGGGCTGACCTCCACTTAGCAAATTTCTAATTTTTACTTATTATTTCTTGCTATGATATTATTCTATGACTCATAGCTCAGTCTACGACTTGTAGGAAGGCTCTATGTCTTGCACTTCAGCAAAATCTGCACTTTTCTCCCAAAAACATGTCAACCTATCTTTTCTGCAATAACAACATAAAAACTATAAAAGGTCGCATTAAAACTCGCAAAATCCCTTGTTTTAGTACCAAATGTGTTATATTTTGATAGCACATTAATACCCTCAACTTAGAACTATTGTTTTACCTCAAGCGATGACTCAATTTAAGAAGATAATGAGAAACACATAGTAGTTACTCTAATGGCATATACATCATTTAACTCTAATTCATGTTCCCAACCTTTATTTTTAGAAACTGATTGCAAAGCTACTAAGCAAACCAAAACACAAAAATATATCCAACAATCTAACTATGACAAGCAAAGGGGTATCAACAATCTACAATCACTAAATTAGTCATATGCCAATCATGAGGTGCAAATGCCCTCACAGAAATGAAGTTCCTCTTTCTCACTCGAAAAGCATTTGATATTTAGGGATTGTGCAAGCATTCTGACTCTCACAAATCAAATTCATACAAAATGACTAAAACTATAGGCTTGCCTCTATACTCAACTCCGGATTGGTGACAAAGTGGATTCGGATCACTTTAGGACTTAATGGCTTGTAATGTATACTTATGGGGCTTTGGGATGGCATTTCAGGCAAATAGTGACTAAAAGCTATTTTTAAACCATATTTATCAACACTCTTACCTCCCTAACTCAACCATTTTCACTAAATCAACCCTTGTTATCCTTTTTCAAGCTTCTCCCGGATACTTTCTGTTTGTTTTTAAGTTGTGCCTTATTGTTTAAATTATTTTTGCTACTTTCTTCTATCTAAGGAAAGTTTTCTTTTCGTTTTCTCACCTGGCACATGATTTCTTCATTTCTTTCTTTATTACCCAATTAACTACCTCATTTTTATTACTTTACCATAATAAAGGTCACCCTCAACTTAGGCTTTTAGCCTGAGGTGAAGCACACAATATCTATTCCCTAAACCAAGGTCACTATTTGTATCCACCCTCAACTTAGGCTTTTAACCTCAATCAACATTCACATGTTCAAGGATAGACCAGGGTCAAAATCAAGGTATTTCATAAAATAACGCTAGGCTAGTTAGGTGTCAATAAAGAATAGGTACATGAAAAGCTAAAACAATTGGTACAAGGGATCAACTATCACATTTGGTAGGCCATTTAGGCAAAAGTGGATTTCCCTAAAAGAACAATGGCCTAAGATCCTTTCCCAATCAACCATATCAGCAATCCAATCTTAGAGTAATAAGGCAAGTTCTGAGTCCATACATAATACATGAATGTGGCAAAATAAGCTCACACACATATGGCATAGCATACACAATCAAGTATCCACTCACAGGTCATGTTTTAAGCAACAACTAGCCTTCTCATTATCAGAACAAATATTGCCAGATAATCATATATATGATTGCAAAAATAATCTACAATCTCAAAAATTTTAAGGGTACGGAATTTTTAAATATTGAAAAAGCATTTAAAAACTATATATATGCCAAAGGATAATACTATTGTACATCTACAAATTATCTACACTACCTAAACAGTACTGGTTCAATAGAAATTAAAATATCCACAAGGAAAAAGAAACACGGCATGAAAACTTGGGATCAAAAACTGGGGAAGTTCTGGACTTGAGATTACTCAGACTTCACCTTATTTCATAACTCCCCACACCCCACCAAAAGATAACACTTTGTCCTCAAAGTAAAGACAAAAATTAAAAATGAATATATAAAACATATATATTCTAAAAATCAACCTTTCAAAACCAAACGTCACACATAATTAAAAACAACATTTAAAACAGAACAATTAAAAATATTTAAAAACTAACATAAAGAAAATATTATCTAACAAAAAGAACAAAGTATTCATAAGTAGCAAGTAAGGGCTGGGGTCAAAATATAAAATATAATGGTGCTCAAGCACCAGCATCTATCTGGTCCTGGGGGTCTTAGGCCATGGTCTCCTCCTCTGTAGTCTGTGCTGCAGCTGCATGTGAACTACTCTCTCCATGTGCTCTCCGTTGCTCTCGATCCCTCTATAGAGCTGTCAGAGCTAGGTACTCTTGTGCCACCTTATTTGATATCACGTCATCATCATCATCAGTCTTGGGCATCTTCCAGCTCACCACTGTGTTGTCACCCTTGAGAGGCCTCTTCTTGTGGGCATGTGGGCGGTTATTGAGCCAATCAAAAATATAATCACCCATTAGTGCCACCTCCAGGACTAGTACCAGGGCCGCTAACATCTTCAACAAGTCGACCTTGCACTTGGCCAACTACTTGGTCACAGAACTCATGTTAGCAGTTCTGGCATCTGCAAGCCTCTTTTGGACCTGATCTACGAAGGCATATACTCTGGCATCCACTACTCTAACTCTCTCATTTATCAGTCACAAGCAAATGCCTTGGCCCTTTCCTATGAGCCCTGGACTATCTGATGGACCCATGGCCTGATTTGGCTAGTTAGCCTCTGCAACTGGAACTCTACTATGGCTACTATGTGAACTAATGCCTAAAAAGCAATAGCAAATATAAGAGAATCAACCTATATAGTAAACGATGCTAATGTAGGTGTGCTGGAAGATGGCATTATCTCGATCTCAATAGCTAGAGGTGGACCTGAAGTAGCTGGAGTAGCACTGGTGGTGACTGGGGTCAGCTCCTTAGTTAGAGGCTTAATGGTGCATGGATCTTGTACTGGAGGTGAAGCTGCTCTGTGTAGGGCCACCGGGATCTCATTACCCTTGATCAGGTTAGGATCCGTAGTGTGTGTGGCCTCTACATGCGAGACACGGTGGGGATCAACATGAACACCTGTTGCACTATACAAGCGATAAATCAAGATAGAGAATGGCAGTGAGGTGCTAGTTCTAACAACGGACTTGTGTATATGCTCAACCGTGGCCCAGGCCCAATTAATCTCATAGCCAGCTAAGATATTGGCTACTAGTACTGCTCGCTTTGCAAAAGTCAACCTAATACACCAATGGATAATTGACCACCAAAACTTGGCCCGGAGGGAAAGGTGGAATCCCTCCAAAAATACAGCAGGGCTACGCAGGTGAGCCTCCACGAATACGGTGGTCTTGCACCATTTAACTACACCAACTAACTTCAACCCTTTATATGGTGTTTTAGTGCGTACCTGATGTTCATTTTCCACAAACCAACTATGTAACCATATTAATTTCGATGTTCTGGATCTAACAATGTAGTCAAAATTTCTAACAAAGCTTGCTATAATAAAATTAGAGTCCCACTTCTTTTCGGCTAATTTTAACTGAAAGAACTGAGGGGATCAAATTATATGTAGATTCCTTGCCATCTAATGAAAGGTCATTTTTGCAACGCTCGGTATCTCAGAGCTTACCACTCTATCAAAATTCCTTTTTGAGCACATTTCCCTAGGTTATCATCAAAAATAACTTTTTAGCTTATTTCTTAACTGATTTTACAAATTCCCTATTAAAATCATACTAAAACCCTCAAGTCTCAAGCCAACTATGCTCCTAGCCTAATTCAGTCATTCTAGAGCTGATGGAACCATCAGAATTCCACTCTAAGACCATTTACTAGAACTTTACCTAAAAAACTTTTAGAATTATAACCTCCCGTTTACCTCGAAAAGCAGCATAAACCTCAATTAATTCATGCAACAACTAAGCTAGAAAAATCAATCTATAATAAATGGCCCAAGGTCATTATGAAAAGGTTCAAATTGATAAAACATTTACAGAAACTCCAATTTTTCTCATTTTAGTCACAATTAACATATTTTCCCCTATTTTTTAAGATATTATAGCCAAAACAATCGTAGTTATATTTTGATTCATATTTTTATAGTTGAGTAGCATTGGAAGGTGAGCAGGATACTAAAGCTCCTATGGAGTGATTTGGAGCACGTGGAGTCTCCTTTTAAGTAGGATACATTTTCCCTTACCTCTAGATAGAGCTAAAATCTATTTTTTGGGAGCATGTTTGTTGTTGGAAGTTTTTGAATAAGTTGTATACATATTGTCAATATCGTGATTATCATTTGGACTCTATAATACCTATATATGTTATGTTATCTAGTTTAGTATTGCTTGGGTTGTGAATGTTTCGGATAGGATTATAAAGGCTAGATAGAGCACGATAGAGGTAAGTTAAGCATTGATGCTACTTGTGTGTATATATTTGACTATTTAAATGCGAGTTTGACTTGCTGGGCTCTCTGACAATAAAACCTATGTTATGTCATTGGGACTCTGATTACTTATGATTTAAGTTTGAATTACATTTTGTTAGAGGTTAAATATGGATAGGTACCACTTTGGTTGATTCATAGGAATTTATCAAGTACAAATTATACTTGATCGCTTGAGATTTTGATCACGATTTTAGGCTCTATAATAGTTAAATTTGTTATACTCACTAGTTATTAGCAATGGTAAGCTATGAATAAACTTGTTGGGAGTTAAATGTAACTTATACCACATGACTGGCATGTATACCTATCTTGATACTTGTTTACCTATGTGGGTGATTAGGTAATGGTGGTAAATAGTAGCTAAGGGGTTGATTGTCAATCATATACCTAGTTACACTTTGAGACTCTATAGTTATGGTTATGTTGATATGCCATCTTCTTGATTCTCTAGTGACTGAATTGTGCTCTTAATTCTGGTTGTACTTATCAGTGGATAATCTAGAGTTGTTCTGGATACTTATAGCTGTCCTGGGGCTGTGATGAGCCTGCAATGGCGGATCACAATCTTGTACTACTTCTAGTGATATATATATATATGCTTATTTGGTTACTTTTATGCCTGTTGGATTTGTCTGGTGCTGGGAACATGCAATACTCTGGAAGGTTGATTATCTGCTATACACCTGACCTTATACCGAGGTCCTACTGTTGTGATTATCTTGATATATTAGATTTTGGTTACTTGGCGATGGGGTGTTGATCTTTGTTATGAGGTTTATGTTATACCGTGGGATTTAGCTAGATTTTTTATTATTGTAGGGATTACTCTTGCATTATCAGCTTGATTGCCTTTTATTTTATCCTGATTGTTAACAATGCTTATTATCTAGACTGATTATCATAATTCTACATACTTGGAATACTGCTGATTATCTGCGTTCTATGGGCCTTAGCCTACACTTAAGCTAGTATTACCCTAGATCTGCATTGTTTAGGTCGTACCTTATTACAGATACACACGGTTTGACTTGAGGGGAATCAATCCTAGGAGAATAGTTGAGAAATTGACTATAACTGGGTTCAAGTCCCAGATGATTATTTTGGGGATTAGGTCCCTAGTGGCTATTCCAACAATTTAAGTCTCCAATGGCCATACCCATAAGTTCGAGTCCTGAGTGATGCTCCTCGTGGTTTGAGTCTTTAGTGGTCATGCTTGTGTGTTCGAGTCCTAGGTAACGCCTCCGAGGTTCGAGTTCTGAATGATTTTTTTTAGGTTCGTGACTCAGTTGATTATTCTTGGGTCAGAGATCTAGTTGCTCATCAAACCACCTTGAAATATCCCAAATTATGCTTTGAAAATTCTCATAATAATACTTTTCATATATCTCAAAATATATGCGTGATATCGAAAAACCAACTTCATATTCTCGATCATGGAAAAAATTTGAGTGGGAATAGGTATAACTCATATTTTAGAGGAACCATAGCAAAAAATAATTTTTGCTAATTTTCGCAAACCAATGTTTGTCCGTGCCAAGACCGCGACATGCCTGGGGTGTGGAGCAGCACAAATTCTGCCTTTGCATTGGGTCCGCATTGTGGACTAGATGCAAACCAGTACAACTTTTTCCTCAATATTTCCTTTGTCGGCCAAGGGCACTAGGGTTATATCCCATGCCTACTTAAGCGTGAAAACACCCATACTTAACTATATTTCAACACTATATCACTCAAGACCCTCTCAAAAACCTCTTCAAGACTTAACAAAATATCTTACTCAAATTTCAAGGATTTCAAGCTTAACTTTGGAACTCAAGGATTCTGTTCAACCTCTAAGTTCTCTTCAATCTCATATCAAGAAAAACCAAGTTTGAGGTATGTGGGTTTCATCTATTGGGTCCTGTCATCCATGGAGCCTAATCTTCCTTTTTATGAAAATTGCATATTTTCAAGGTGTATCATATATGGATATCTCTTATTATGGATTATGATTATAAATTATGTTGGAGTTTTATGAAATGTTGAATTATTATGCATGTCTATCTATTTCAAGCTTATAACATGAATTGGTTTTTTCTATTGAGACTATGTATGTTTAAAGTGATGAAACTATGATATACTATGAGATTTGATGATCGATTTCAAGGTATCCTAATGAGGTATTTTACTGTATATTGATAGGTTGATTTACATTGAGTTTTGTCATAGTATTTCAAGCCTGAATTGCATGATTTTGAATAAGCATTATGAGCCCACCAAGTGTTTGATAAAATGTCTTGACAAGAATTCTCAAATTATTGATGATCTATTACATAATTTATAAGTCAAGTGACTTTATTATGATTAAAGGCTTGCATGTATGCATTGAATTCATCTAAAACATCTATGATGTTGTAAGTAGATGACACCTTGTTGAGGGGATGACATGCCTTAATCACCTTGTTCGGGGGTTGCATGTCTAATCACCTTGTTGAGAAGTGACATACCTCAATCACCTTGTTGGGGTTGACATGTCCAATCACCTTGTTGAGGGGTAACGTACCTCAATCACCTTGTTGGGAAGTGACATGACTAATTACCTTGTTGAGGGTTGACGTACCTCAATCATTTTGTTGGGGGGTGATATGCCCCAATCACCTATTTGAGGGGTGACATACCTCAATCAACTTACAATGGGGTGAAATACCTTGGATTCAAACTAGTAGCTTGCTTGGTCTATCTTGAGTACGGTCTCTTCCCACATATGTGACATGTACTATGCAAGTTATATGATTTATAAGCATGTTTTACCTCAAGCATTGGTCATGCATATCATATTGATATTATACTTATCTATTGCTTATGATTATGTATTTTTAGTATATTGGCTTATGTCTTGTTACATTTCATCAACATACTAACACATAGTCTATGCCTACATGATATTACTATGTAGGGATTGAAGCACCTCTTCATCATACTCCACGTGGCTGATTCGTTACTTCGGAAGATAAGCTTTGGTGAGTCCCCAAGTTCGAGGACACTATCTATGTTACTCTTGCTATTAGATATTTCTTTATCTTGGACACTCTTTATTATAACAGTGAGGAAAGTGTCTTGGACCCCGCTATATTCTAGGATAAAGGTGTTGTTGGATAATTGATATACTTATTCTAAGAGCTTGAATCTTTTATCCTTTTATAAATATCAAATCTTCCCTTAGTCTTGCTTCCATTATTTATATGTTTTATGTTGTTTATTATGCTTCTGTGACTAAAGATGTGTGAATGATATACTAAGAGGCTTGTTTGGGGCCCCTTTGGGTTCTCACTACTCATTTCACATCTAGGCCTTAGGTTTGGGTCATAACAAACTTGGAATCAGAGCACTAGGTTGTTAATAGTCCTTAAATTCTAACATACCGCGTTGACTAGAGTCTTATTCAGGGTTGTGAAGTGTACCACAACTATGGATGGGAGACTATGAGGCATTTTAGGAAATGTTTCACTTCTTCATGGTCTATATCGTGTTTTAGATGTAAGTGTAAGGCTTTTTCCTCTAACAAATGCTCTTAGCTATTCTAGATCATGCCGATTCGAAGAGGGAGGCTAAGGAGAGCTAGTACACCCTAGGAACAACCGGAGCCTTCATTCCTCAAGTTCCTCAAGGAGGAGGGGTGGCCTAAGATAAGTTCTGGGATACTATTAAAATATTAGCTAATACTATGACCAACCAAATTCACCAAGGGATCCCAGATCCTCATGCTCCCACTCTGGCTTCTAGGGTGAGGGATTTCACAAGAATAAAACTACCGGAGTTCTATGGGTCCAAGACGGATGAGGATCCCCAAGAGTACATAGATAAGTTATACAAGGTACTATCCATTATGGGGGTTAATTTGGAGGAGAAAGTGGAGTTAGCAGCCTACCAACTCAAGGGTGTGGCCCAAATTTCATTCACCCAATGGAAATTAGAGAGGAAAGATGATGATGATATTCCTTGGGACAAGGTCAAAGCCGCATTCCTCAATTGATTCTTTCCTATCAAGCTTACAGAGGCTAAAATGATGAAGTTTAGATCCTTAAACAAGGTTCCATAAGTGTAAGGGAGTATGCCCTCAAGTTCAACCAAGTCTCCAAGTATGCTCCACAATTGGTTGCCGAGCCTAGATCATGGATGAACAAATTTGTATCGAGAGTATCTGACTTGGTTAAAGAAGAGTGTCACAGCACTATGCTAGTGAGTGATATGATGTGTCCTGCCTCATGACATATGCCGAGAAATTAAATGGGGAAAATCTTAGAAAAAGAAGAAGTGGTGAGTCCAAGGGGGCTTATTTTGAAGGTGGAATCCAAAATGCTAAGGGTGGCTAGTTTCCTCAAAGCCACAAGTTCCAAGGCCAAGGGTATTCTAAATCTCCTAATAGGAGATTTGCTAATGATAATCTAAGATTCCAAGGTGATAGTGGTGGGGTGCCTAACCCTATTTACCAAAGATGTGGTAGGAACCATAATGGACCATGTTTGAAAAACTCTAATGCTTGCTATGGTTGTGGTGAAGTGGGTCATAAGGTGATTGATTGTTCTCATGCTCAAAACAAATTTAGAGATGGTCATCCACAAGGCTAAGGTGTAAATGCAGGTTAAAAGGGAAGAGGAGGCCTACAAGGGGATGTTCCAAGGCAAAATAGATTCTATGCTCTTCAAAAGAGACGAAGGGTGGATGAGGTGCCCAATGTCTTCACTGGTATGTTAAATATTTTTTATTTTGATGTGTATGCATTGATAGATGCAGGTGCTACTCTTTCTTTTGTTACTCCTTTTATTGCCAAAAACCTTCATGTTAGTCTTGAATTGTCCTGTGAACCTTATGAATTGTCAACCCCTATTAGTGAGTCCATTGTTGCTAAAAAAGTATAGATTGTCCCATATTCACATTGCATAAAATCTCGCCTTGTGATTTTGTTGAATTAAATATGGTGGATTTTTGTTGTCATTCTTGGAATGAATTAGTTGTATGCATATCATGCTTCTATTGATTGTAGAGCCCATAGGTTAAATTCTAAATCCCTAATAAGCCTATCCTTGAGTTCAAAAGTTGTGATGTTATGGTCAAGGGTAGATTCATTTCTTGCCTTAAATCCCAAAAGTTGATTTCCAAGGGTTGTCTCTATCATTTTCTGAGGGTTAGGGATGTGGCATCCAAAGTCCTTCCTATTGAGTCAGTTCCAATGGTTAATGAGTTTTTTGATGTCTTTCTTGATGAGCCCGATGTTTCTCCAGAAAGCAAAATAGACTTTGGTATAGACCTCCTTCTCGATACTCAACTCATCTCTATTCCCCTTTATCGAATGGCCCCGGTGGAGTTGAAGGAGTTAAAAGAGCAATTGAAAGATTTGTTGGAGAAGGATTTCATAAGGCCTAGTAAGTAACCTTTGGGTGAACTAGTATTATTAGTGAAGAAAAATAATGGTTCTCTTAGGATGTGCATTGATTACCGGCAACTTAATAGAGTCACCATAAAGAACAAGTACCCTCTACCAAGGATTAATGATGACCAACTTCAAGGGGCCAGTCAATTTTCTAAGATTGAACTTCGGTCCGGGTATCACCAAGTGAAAGTGAGGGAGTGTGACATTCCCATGATGGCTTATTAGACTAGGTATGGGCAATTTGAGTTTGTGGTATGTCCTTTGGGTTGACTAATGCACCGGCTATATTTATGGATCTCATGAATAGGGTCTTTAAACCCTACCTTGACTTGTTTGTGGTGGTTTTTATTGATGATGTCTTGATTTATTCCTATAGTGAGGAGGAGCATGTGAATCACTTGAGGGTAGTGTTGCAAATCTTGAGGGAGGAGAGGTTGTATGCTAAATATGAAAAATATGAGTTTATAGGGCATGTGGTGTCGAGCGATGGCATTAAGATGGATCCTAAGAAGATGGAGGTGATAAGAAATTGGCCTAGACATTTGACTCCATCAGACATTAGAAGTTTCTTGGCTTTGTCAGGTTATTACCAGAGGTTTGTGAATGGATTCTCTTCTATTGCTTCTCCTATGACTAAGTTGACACAAAAGAAGGCAAAATTCATGTGGACCAATGAATATGAGAAGAGCTTCTAAACTTTGAAAGATAAGCTTGTCTTTGCTCCTAACTTGGCTGTACCGAAAGGGTTAGAAGGATTTGTTGTATATTGTGATGCCTCAAGAATTCATTCGGGGTATGTTTTGATGTAAATTTGTAAGGTGATAGCAAATGCCTCTAGACAACTTAAGGTGCATGAGATGAATTATCCCACTCATGATCTTAAATTGGCGGTCGTGGTATTTTCTTTGAAAATTTGGTGTCACTACTTGTATGGGGTTCAAGTTGATGTGCTTACTGACCATAAAAGTCTCCAATATGTGTTCACCCAAAAAGATCTTAACTTCAGACAAAGAAGGTGGTTAGAGCTCCTTAAAAATTATGATATGAGTATGCTTTATCACCCCGGCAAAGCTAATGTTATGGTCGATGCTCTAAGTAGGGCGTCTATGGATAGTCTAGCTCATGTTGTTGATGAGAGGTGCCTAGAGAGGTTCACTAGTTGGCTAGATTGGGGGATAGATTGAATGAAGTTGATAATGGTGTAGTGGTTATTGATGGTTCTAAGTCTTCCTTGATTCAGGAGGTAAGGCAAAACAAGATCTTGACCCTGCCTTGCTAGAGTTGAAGCCTTGGTGAGAGATGGTAAAGTGGACGTTTTCTCCCAAGGGGGAGATGGTGCTATTAGATACCAAAGTAGATTGTGTGTGCCAAATGTGGGTATTTGTGGATAGAATGACAAATTCAACTCACTTCTTACTAGTCAAAACCACTTATAGTGTCGAAGATTATACAAAGTTATATATACATGAGTTGGTTAGATTGGATGGGATACCTTTGTCTATCATTTCGAATCATGGTGCTCAATTCACTTCTCACTTTTGGAGGTCCTTCCAAAGAAGTCTTGGCACCACGATTAAGCTTAGCACGACTTTTCATCCTCAAAATCTTGAGGATATTCTTAGAGCTTGTGTTTTGGAGTTTCATGGTAGTTGGGATGAACATCTTTCACTCATTGAGTTTTCTTACAACAATAGGTACCACTCAAGCATTGGTATGTCTCCCTTTGAATATCTTTATGGCAGGAATTGTAGATCCCTAGTTAGGTGGTTTAAAGTGGGTAAAATGGCTTTTCTAGGTCCAGATGTGGTTATGGAAGCCTTGGAGAAGGTAAGGTTGATAAGTGAGAGATTGATAACAGCCCAAAGTAGATAAAAGTCCTACTCTGATATGAAGAGAAGAGATCTTGAGTTTAAGGTTGGTGATTGGGCTTACTTGAAAGTCTTACCCACGAAGGGTGTGGTCTGACTTGGCAAGAAAGGGAAATTAAGGCCAAGGTTTGTGGGTCATGAGTGGGTAAGGTTGCTTATGAGTTGGAGTTGCCTATGGAAATGAACATGGTTCATCCGGTCTTCTATGTATCCATGTTGAGGAAGTGTGCAAGTTACCCAAGTGCTATAGTGCCATTGGGTGATGTAGGTGTTGTAGAAGATAATTTGTCTTATAAGGAGGTCCTGGAAAAGATTTTGGATAGACAAGTGAAGAGGTTGAGAAACAAAGATGTAGCTTCCGTCAAGGTCCTTTGGAGGAACCAATAAGTTGAAAGTGTCACATGGGAAGCTGAGGTGGACATAAGAAAGTGATATCCATATCTATTCCACTTTACTTAAGACAGAGGTATTAATTTAAGTCCCCTATATGATTTTAAGTCTTAAGCTTCTGCTCTTATGTCATTTTGTATGCATTCATGTTCATAGTAACAAATTTATGGTGACTTTTGACATCACATTGAGACTTTTTGAAAATAATGTTTAAATACACTTGTTGCATTCATATGGGGATGAAATCTTCATGATTACTTCTCTTATGCATGTTTCTTTGGCATTCGGAGATAAATGTTCCCAAGGGGGAGATATTAAAATGCCCTAAATTGTGCTTCAAAAATGCCCGTAATCATAATTTTCATATATCTAAAAATTTGTGCGTGATATCAAAAATCTAACTTCATATTCTCGATCAGGGGGAAAAATTGAGTGGCAAAAGTGTATAACCCAGATTTTAGAGGACCCACAGTGAAAAATATATTTTGCTTATTTTCGCAAATTAATGTCTTTCTGTGCCCAGGCCGCGATACACCCAAGCCACGATGTGCCTGTGATGCAAAGCAGTACAAATTCTATCTTCGTGTTAGGTCCGTGTCGCGGATCAGTGCAAGTTTTTCCTTAATTTTTCCTATGTCAGCCAAGGGCATTAGGGTCATATCCCATACCCACTTATGCATGAAAACACTCATACTTGATCATTTTTCAACACTATATCATTCAAGACCCTCTCAAAAACCTCTCCAAGACTTAACCAAATTTCTCGTTCAAATTTCAAGGATTTCAAGCTTAACTTTGGAACTCAAGGATTCTCATCAAGCTCTAAGTTCTTTTCAAGATCATCTCAAGAAAATCCATGTTTGAGGTATATGAGTTTCATCTATTGGGTCTTTTCACCCATGGAGCCCAATCTACCTTTTTATGAAAATTGCATGTTTTCAAGTTTATCATCTATAGGTATCTCTTATTATGAATTATGATTATAAATTATGTTGGGATTTTATGAAATGTTGATTGATTATAAATGTCTATCTATTTCAAGCTTATACCATGAATTAGTTTTGTCTATTAAGACTATGCGTGTTTTGATCTATTAAACTATGATATACTATGAGATCTGATAATGGATTGCAAGGAATCCTACATGATGGATTTTACTATATATTGATGAGATGATTTACATTAAGTTTTCTCATATTATTTCACTCTTGAATTGCATGATTTTGAACAAGCATTATGAACCCAACAAGTGTTTGATAAAATGTCTTGATAAGGATTCTCAAGTTATTGATGATCTATCACATGATTTATAAGTCAAATGACTTTATGATGATTAAGCACTTGAATGTACATATTCAATTAATTAAATGTATCTAAATATTACAAGTAGACCACACCTTGTTGAGGGGGTAACATGCCTCAATCACCTTGTTTGGAAGTGACATGGCCAATCACCTTGCTAAGAAGTGACGTATCCCAATAACCTTATTGGGTGGTGACATAGCCAATCACCTTGTTGAGGGGTGATGTACCTCAATCACCTTGTTGGAAGGTGACATGCTAAATCACCTTATTGAGGGGTGACGTACCTCAATCACCTTGTTGGGTGGATGACATGGACCAATCACCTAGTTGAGGGGTGACATATCTGAATCACTTTACAAGAGGGTGACATGCCCTGGATTCCAAGTAGTAGCTTGCTTGATGTATGTCGAGTATGGTTTCTTTCTACACATGTGATATGTACTATACAAGTTATATGATTTACAAGCATGTTTTACCTTAAGTATTCATCATGCATGCCATATTGATATTATACTTATCCATTGCTTATGATTATGCATTTTGACTATATTATCTTATGTCTTATTGGATTGACTCCTACATACTTAGTAGATTCAAACGTACTAATGCATACTCTATGCCTACATGATATTACCATGTGGGGATTGGAGCACCTCTTGATCATCCTCCACGTGGCTAATTCGGTACTTCAGAAGATAAGCTTTGGTGAGTCCTCAAGTCCGAGGACAATATCTATGCTATTCTTGCTAATAGATGTATTTTTATATTGAACACTTGTTACTATGAGGGTGAGCCAGGAACGTGACTTGGACCCCGCTCCATTCTACGATAGAGATGTTATTGGATAATTGATATACTCATTCTAAAGAGATTGACTCTTTTATTCTTTTATAAATATCAAGATTTCTCTTAGTCTCGCTTCCCTTATTTATATCTCTTGTGTTGTCTATTATACTTTCGCAACCAAGGATATGTGAATGATATGCTAAGAGACTTATTTGGGGTCCCTTTGGGTTCTTATTCGCCATGTCACTCCTAGGCCCTAGGCTTTGGTCATGACATACCTTGCCCAAGCTAATTTCCCCTTACTGAAAGTCAGGTCAAAAAGTGGGTATGGTACCTCGAGTGATAGTTAGGGGTGTAGGACCCCATATACTAGTGTATCTTATACTGGTTGAGATCTTATACCATCTATTATTGATTCCTATACCCCTAAGCCTGTACACAGCCAGATTATGCATGGGCATATGTTTTGGGATTATGGGGCCCAATTGATATACAGGCATAGACACAAGGGTCTTACACCCACGTACAACACTATACCTTTACCTTATGACAATTGTGATATGGTTTCATTTGAGTTTCGTCAGTGGGTTTTTAGTCCTGCTCAATTGGTTTCTCATATGCCACACAGATAGTTTATACTTGATCGTCAGGTTCTGTCAGTCGATATCGTTATACACTGCTTGGTCCATCTTAATTAGGATTTTGTGGTCCTCTAGACATGCTTATATTTTGATTGACGTTCAGATAGCTAATAGTGTAGTACTTCATTACAATTTTTCATACCATATTTACTGTGTTTCACTTAGTCGGCTGATGATGCCTACTAGGTGCTTTTCGCTGGTACTCACCCATATATTTTTGCATTTGCTGGTGGCGCAGGTCTAGGTATGACATGTGAGCACTAAACTAGGGACGATGTAGCCACTATAGGAGTCTCTTAGTGAGCACTAGTAACTTTAGGGATATTTTACAGTCTCTTTTTTTTCATTGGGCCATCTTTTGTATTCAGACACTGGCTTTGTATTGATTTAGTTTGATTTTTATGTGTATGCTTCTATTATCGTTATATGTGTGTGTGTGTTTGTATATCTGTATGATATATATATATATATTATGGTAGGTTGTTGTTAGATTGGTTTGTATGTTGCTTGTTACCATTATGTTTAGTTATTTAGGATAGGCAATGTGGGTATAGGTTTGGCTTGCCTATAGGTAGGATCTAAGAAATGTCATCATGACCTGAAAGGCCGAGTAGCAACAAGTTGGTATCAGAGCTTTAGGTTCAATAGTATCATCTGTACAGAGCTGTCTTCTAATAGAGTCCGATGGATGGGTGCAAAGACGTCTACAACTTATCTTTAAGAGGCTATGGGATTCATAGGAAACTCCATGTTCTTGTTTATGTTCGTGCAGTGTTGTCACTTTTTGATGACTCCCTAAAATCTAATTGTTTTGTTCCCCCACAAATATGTCGAACAGGAGTCAGACTTCAAGTAAATAGGTAGGGCAGTGTCGTCAGTTCCTGATAGGGAGCAGTCCCCAGAGCTCATGGAGCAGCGATAGGATGGCTAGCTTCCCTACAGCCTGAGGCCCCTGTTCCCCACAGGCCCTAACTATTTTTCTTATTACACAGAAGGTACAAGTGCCTCTTGCGACAGGATGGCCAGCTTCCCTACAGCCAGAGGCCCTTGTTCCCCACAGGCCCCAACTATTTTTCTTATTATACAGAAGGTACAAGTGCCTCTTGGGTAGTTCATAGACATACATGGGGGCATTCATCCAAGCCTAGTTCCTGAAGTATGGGCCCTAATAGAGTATGCCCATTCTAGTGAGCAATTCAATCGTGAGGCCCAAAGGGGTCGATAAGCGAGTGTGATATGAAAGAGGTCTTAGTAGACTCTGATCTAGATTCAGCAGACCAAGGGACAAATCATCATCAGAGTTCTAAGGATTTCAAGTCAGGTTAGCATGGCCAAGAAAGCGGAGACCAAGTCTCTCAGGGTTGTTTTGATTATGGAGCATCAGACCACTAGTCTAAAGAGTCCTTAGAGTGTAGAGCAACATAATTAGCTTTGCAGGATGCCAGGTAGCTCCCCAACTGACTATCAGGGGCATAAATTTGGATTAGAGTCATACAGGAAATCAGTAAGAGTGTAGAGATGATTAGTAGAATTCTCAACAGGACTAGCAAGGCCTTAAAGGTATTGTTAGAAGTGGAGGGATAATGGAAGAGGCAATACCATAGAAGGAGACTGTTAGGGCCATTTTTATGCAACCTTAGTTCGATCAGAAGCTGAGGCTTCAGATGAGTTTATCACAGTTATTACTATTTTGTGACAGGAGCATACTTAATTATTTATTTAACCCAGGTTCTACCTTTCCCTATGTATCTATTTATATTGCTTCTCACTTGGGTGTGAGGATGTAACACCTCACATTTTTCATGTACTAATTCTATATAAATGAGTCATGTTATGGTTTGGTCAAATTAGCGTCAATTCTCAAAAGTGCTTGAATCTCGTCTTAACTAGCAATATTTGATTCTAAATGCTTAAGAGGGTTGAGGGTGTATATGTGTTGGTGTTAAATTGAGGATATATTCTTGCTATACTAAGTAAAAGGATTGAGGTCATTTTATGACTTAATAATCTAGTAGGTTAGTCACCTACTTTCTTAGCTTAA